>JAFELO010001144.1:59268-84391 GCA_017140195.1 Eumaeus atala
ATTGAAGACTTTGTTTTATAAATAAGACAGATATGGATGTGCATTACCCAACTACGGCAACTAGTTATATGATTTTCCTACTAATAAAATCCTGTGTCATGATACACGCCTGTCACCAGCCATTGAGTAGATTGCTACCGAGAAAGCAGATAAATTATAATGCCCCTTTAACAATTAATAAACATATCTCAAGTGTTCCAAGGTGTTTTACCGTTACGAATAGATAAGATAAATGTAAATCCTTTTCATTTATTGTTATTAAATAATGATACGTTGTGAAATGCACTCATGACATCGCCGCAAAGTGGCGGCTATGCTGTCACGTTTCATGTGGAGGGAACGAAGCGAAGAGAAAAAAAGAGCGAATGTCTATGGATGTTGTCATCAAAAGGCTTCGACGCGTTCGTTTACGCCCTTTATATCAATTAAAGTAAGAAATAGCCTTAAAATCAATTTATGATCAACGTGTCTCAAACACATGGTATACATAATATTTTTATTCACAGTTAGTTAATTCAGGAAAAATAAGGTTAAGCGTATGGCTCTCAATCGACGGTCGTTCGTGAGCTGTAATTCATACAGCTCACGAACGACCATCGCTTCGTGTTTGACGCTGAAAACAAAGACGCGTGGGTCTTCCTTACTTTTGACACCGCATAAGATGTATCTTTATACTGTGATTATGTTGACATCCACCGCTGGACATAAGCCTTTTTTATTTGACGCGGGGTAACGCATTTACGCGTCATCACCGGCCCTGGGTGGGTGTGTGAGGCTTGCGCCCCTTATATTGATTATTTCTATATTATCTATATAGTGCCGAACAAATGCGATCCGCACCGCTAGTGCCATGGGAGCCGCCTATGATAAAATGCCCCAGAACTTGGGAACAATGGTAATCATTAGGGCATTTCGACGGCTAGCCGGTAGCTAGGCCGGTAGGACCAACACCTCTGTCAACCTTGTACCAGTGCAAGGGGATGAGGTTTCCGTCCTCGTAAGATACGAGGACGTAAACCTCACCCCGTGCGCAAAAATGCCTCCATCTCCTGCTCTTTCTGTCCGCTGGCGATGCGCCTCCCCCAGAGAATGATAGGTATAATATTAGCGAGGACAAATTGATATGTCTAGCTTGTGTATCTATGTTAGTAATAAGCTGCTGTATTGCAGAAGAATTGGACCTGCACGACCGGGAAGATGCATCTCGCTCATATAATTCCGCGGTAAACTAGTTGTTATACTTGCCGTGGTTTCATGTACTTTCTCTTAGTTTAAGGTGATCCATTGGACTGAAGAAGGGCAAGATATCTGCGTAACAATTATGTCTATGAACGTCTGTAGTAATCAAATGTTACAACTTGCCCCCAGCTATATCATTATAACTTTACAGGGAACTTGGCGAGAAATACAGAAATAACTCCACTCTAAAAATATTGTTTACTATGGATAATGAATATGTACTATTTCATAATCTAATCCGAATTTACTAAAAATAGTATTACATTCTTTAGTAAATTCGACCCAAAGATTCTACAGCCCTGACGTGATATTTCTTCAATGTTTAGTTCGGATAGAAATAAAATCGCTTATCTCGCTCGTAAGCAAAAATGTAGGACAATGCCCGAACCGCGTGATGTTGTTTCTTCTACTCTATCCGGGCTCGAGAAAATCTTTATTGTGCTAAATATTTTAGTGTGGAAAAATAATGTTTACTTATATACAATATTGAGATATTGTAATACATTTATAAGTATTTACTTATTGACATTAACGAAATATAATATGTATAATGTAATTTAAATATGTGTATGTTATAATATTATATACAACTGTATGTATAGTTATATCTGTGTATGTGTTTAAGTTATCCATGAGATATGCGGCACTGGTAGATGAACCCAGATCCCACTAAAACCACATGGGTGTTACCGGTCGCCTCTATGATGGTGCTACGTCAGCAACAGTGTATCAACAATAGGCCATCAAGGGGCACCGGATCTCTCCACGGGTCTGGACACATCTTAGGAGCTCTTCCGGCGACCTATGAGCCCCCTCAGATGCAGTGCAATGGGGTCAGGTTCTCATTCGTACACTGGTGCCAGACAATGCACGAAAGGTAGCTTTTCACGATATGCGGTCTGCACACAATATATGTGGGATAGGGTGTAGGTGAAATATAACGTAATATATTCACCTCATTCCGTAGTCTCGAGGCAAAGGATTCTCACGTGCGTAGAAATAAGCTTATGGGTCATATTAAGGTAATAAAATATACGAGTGTGCCTTCGATTTAGTACTACGAAACGTAACTGGCAATGAGAGTAAAAAGGGAATAAAATGTATTCTTGCATTATCTAAGCTCCATTTCACATTCCAGCAAGATACATTTGTTAAGTCACGATGTTAAACTTAGCAAGGAGGACTTCGTGAGAATATGTATCCGAGATATGGAAGTAACGCCGAGGGCATTAAGGCGAGATCACCCTTTCATAACCAAGAAACCTACTTCGACCCTCGGGCTGATAAATGACCGATCGTTAGAGAAGTTACAGAGCAATGTTTGTAGATAACTTGAAATTAGTTCCTCACAGTTTTGGAAAATATTTATGCTATCCATTGGAATAGTTTTGTGTAATATAGTATTGATGGATTAAATTGATTAATTCTATGGTTTCGTTTGTTACGTCACAAAGTGATTATGAAATTCCCTTTATAGCACAGCGTGGCCTAAATCCGCACTTCACATACGCTTTTCCGAGGTTTAAATATTCTTGAATTACACCGTACGGCGAATTATTGACGAATTTTATCGTTGCCAATCGTCGTATTACGGCGGTCGTATATGATCCTTCTTTCACAACGAATAAACCATTTCATTACTAGTGCTGACAAATGACCGCGCCTTACAGAAACGAACCTTATAAAGCAATGTTTATAGATGACTTGAAATGAGGATTCACACAACCCTATAACATAATAATGCCATTCATAGGAATTGTATGAAGGAATTAGCTAGAATTTTGTCAATTTTGTAAAAAAAAAGAAATTTGTAACCATTTAAGGTAAGGTTAGTAGGGTATAGTAGTAGGGTAGTATACTGGAATACTAGTATATCTACTGGAATACTAGGAATTACGAGTTGTAGATGTACTAACACACCTTTGCCTACATCTTCGGGGATAACAGGCGTGAAGGTGCTTACCTAAGGTAAGGTTTATTTCTCACGTTGCCTATACCGCAGTCAAGATTGTTCACCCAATGCGTTCTCCCCGTGATGCTTGAAGTCAAGATTGTTTACCCAATGCGTTCTCCCCGTGATGACCTACGGGGCCGAAACATGGCCTCTTAACTTAGGACTGGACCTCAAGTTGGCGGTAGCTCAGCGGGCTACTGAACGTGCTATGTTGGGTGTTTCTTCGTCCTATAATTCTCAATTTAATCACAAGGCAGTGGACTAAGGTTTCCGATGTTACGCGAAAAATAAGCACACAATTAATCGATTTACAAAAATTATACGTTTTATATGACTAATAATTCAATTTATGACAGAACAAAATTCGAGGGGGCTAGTTGTCAATCTCTGCGGTTGTGATGTAAGGATTTACTTAGACTTTTTTTTCACACCTTTGACGTTTTCATATTGACCTTTAACGTTATTTTTATGATCTGTAGCCATATTATATGGTATACTCTATTCATTAGTTCAAATTTTCCAGTGGTTTCAGAGCCTATTCTATAAAAATAAACAAACAAACAATTGATTCTTTCCTCTTTATAATATTAGGTCCATACATATGAAATTGGCGTTTTTCGTGCTGGCCATTTTAAACACGAATTTCTCCTCTTAAGTAAGGAATTCCAAGTTCAAATTTGTACAGCTATTTACTCATGTATTTGTGCGTCGATGTCCGTTACTCATTTGTTTTTCTCATTTGACCAAATGGAAAACTTAAAATATCGCATTACTTACGAGTACGAGTTCCGCTATGGTACTTGTTCTACAGAAACGATTGGAAGGGTGAATGATATGTATGGCGGTCGCGTTGCAAAAAAACACAGTTCGTTTTTGATTCTGACGTCTTCGTTCTGGAAATTTCGACCAGCAGAATAAGCTCCGTGGATGACCTGAGACCCCAAGTTGATAATGAAGAGTTGTGGGCTATTGTGGAAGCGGATCCATCGCAAGCCACGTCCAAGTCAGTGTTAGTGATAAAACTGTTTTAATTCACTTGAAGCAAATTGGGAAGATTAAAAAGCTTGAAAGGTTGGTACCTCACGAATTGACTGAAGCAAACCGGCAAACGCGCTGCTTCTGCGTTACATTGCCGGTACAAACCGGCACAATAATGAAGGTATTTTAAACTGAGATGGAAAATGGATGTTTTACGATAATCGGAAGCGCTCAGCTCAAAGGTTGGTTCCTGGTCAGCCAGCCAAATCTGCCACAAGCGAAAATTAACCCCAAAAAATTTGCTTGTAAACGTTTGGTGGACTAGTGCCGGTATTGTTCATTGCAGCTTTCTCAAATCTAACTAGACTATTATGGCTGATGTCTATTACCAGCCATTGCAAACCATCACGGAAAAGCTAGCGGCTAAACAAATTAGGCTGCTCAATCGGTCCACGCCACTACTGCTCCACGATAACGCTAGACCGCACACTGCGCTTCAGTCAGCTACCAAATTAGAAGAGCTTCAATTAGAAACTCTAAGACATCCTCCGTATTCCCCGGACCTTGCTCCATCAGATTACCATAATTTTTTTTAAATTTGAATAACTTCTTTCCAGGGAAAAAATTCAACTCCGATGGGGCAGTCCAAATCGCCTTAAAATATTTTATGGATTCCCGTCCGACTGGTTTTTTAGTATAGGGATCAATACATACATACTTTGTTTAATTAAATATATTATATTAAAAAATATTACCTAATATTACTCTAAATAGTACAAATATTAATAAGTCCTGTTATCATTATATCCCGTACATTTTAAAATATATTCATAGCTTAGCAATACTTTTGAAATTTGAAATTGTATGTGTAAGTCTCGGGAACGTGTCAACAACCCACAAGCAAAGTGTATATCCACGTTCGTTTCTTTTCCGTCAAACAGCGGCGTACGTATAAGGCACGCACTATTATTACGGAAAAAGTTTGCAAACAAACTGTTTGCTCCAATATATTGAACATATAGTGTTGATGACAATATATGTAGATCTGAGGTTATGCCGCGCTCTGATACAGTGCACTGACGTACTGACGTAATTGAACATAATTGGTAAGTAGGGAGATGAAAGTGTAACAGGTAAGGGTTTCACATTACAGTGAGATCTATCGCATATTATATCTTCACAGGTAGTGTGACCGTGTAGTAAATGAATAAAGAGGTAGTGCCGTGCTGCATTGCAGTCATATTGGCGTGGCAGGATCGGCCAGACACCTCTCGCTTTCAGAACACAGCAAGTAACAGGTATGCTGTCGCATTTCGTGCGGTTTGTGAGTAACCCATTGCAGGGAAGGATGATAGGTTGGCAACACGTCTACATGATATTATCATGCGGATTTCTATGGGTATCTGTATGTGTCGAGCTGCGATTTATCGTTTGCCCACCTATACTATACAACGAAGTGCCATATGATAAGTTTATAACTATTCTACTAGGAAAGTCACATACTATAATTTGCTCATGTTTGTTATATACTCGTACTTATATATGTTGATGTGTTACGTCAGGATGGCATATGGGGGGGGGGGAGGGATATTACCATCCTAAGTGGTGGAATCTGAGTGAGGAGTGTTACGTATATAATGGCAAGCTATAACACGTTGCATAGGTACACACCCAAGGAGCCCTCATCTCACATGGATTTTGGGGAAGTACAGAATATTGTATGTGTCAAACCCGGGCATCGGCTGTCGCAGTGATCGTCACAGAACAGACTATGTAGATATCTTGACAGCTATTCAAAATTTTTTTCGCTCCTGAAATTATGCTCTGGAAGCAAAAAGAGGTCCAACCTCTTTTTGCTTCCATTGCATCCATTGCATTGGAATGCAGCTTCAACGGATTGACAAGAGTGCTGGTCTGGTGACGAGGCTATATAGCGCCTTTTTTTTTTCTTCTGATGAACCCTAGGCCGAACGAGTGCTGATAATTTTGCCGCTCCCAACAAAATTTAAATGTTAGCTAGCGACCTAATGCGCGTTACTTGGCATTTTTAGTTTCTTCTCTAATGTCGTTCTCAACTCGTGTCTAAAACTTAATGCCATGAGAGGAATAGACACTTGAGGAAGAAATTGTCATCAACAGGTGTCGTCGGGCGGAGCTATGGTTACCACACCCACTCACAAAGATACATGGTATAATTATAGTATATTATGTCGTGTCTACTGCCATAAGTAAAAACTAATAAATTAAACAGCAATTACAACACATTTAAATAACATAACGGTCAAATATTATCTAAGCTCGCAGGTTTTTTACAATTACTGCTACATTAAAATTGCTCAATGAAGAATTAGAACTTAAAAAAAACATTTGCACTAAATCATAGTTATTGGTAGACCTAGTCAGCCTTGGACCTAACCCACGGCGTCAGAGTCGGGGAGGTTCCACCTCGTCCGGGAAGCACTCTAGGTCCCTCTGGCCATGACAATAATAGTTAAATTAGCTGTCACAAACACTCTCATATCTGGGATGCATCTCTCCCATCTGAGGGAGAGAGGGTGTCCGTCCCTCTCACGAACCCGAACATAGTCTCGTCGCCAGATGAGCACTGATAGCAATCCGATGATGCTGTATTGGGCTACTCTTCGCTTCCATAGCATAAGTTTGACTCAGCCTATTATACAAATCTAACGACACCTTGCTCAATAAAATCTGTTCATTAAATTCAAGCTCAGTTATTTCTTCCACGGCTCAGCGGGGGGACTTGCAAGGAATCTTATATATACATTTTACATACAAACCTACGCTCGCAAATCTTACCGTCCTTCTGCTACAGTCGGTTAAAAATTACATCCTACTAAACAAGGGAAACAAAGATTACATGTCAGAACTAGAAGCGCTACGTGATTTCACACGTACTCCACCTCCAAAAAAACTTCTTTAGTTTCGTAAAATTCGTTCTTAGCGTATGTCTGGACCCTAAAAGGAACCTAAATAATATCATGTTTGTTTGTGTTGTAGGTGTTATAGTTTCTGAGGTTTCGTGATTAATAGTGTGTAGTATTTCGTATATAGTACCTAGATGGCCGAGCTTCGCTCGGTGTTTTCTTAAAACATCATGTTATTGATCGAACAGTATATTTTGATCTTACCGACTCAAATCGAAAAAGAGAGAAAAATAAAAGAAGCAATCGTACAGAGATTTGAACACGAATTGATGACGCCCGATTCCCCCATGGAGCAGTTCCAACTTCGTGAATAATGGCGAAATTTAGTTTCTTATTCTTATGATATTGTAGATTGTTTCAATTCAATGAAAACACAGCAACAACGACATTTTCTGACAAAAAAAGACAAATCCAAATCGATTTATCGCACCTGAAACCCCTTAAACACAAAATTTTAAAATTATCGTTGAAGCCGTTTCTGAGGTCGTTGATATATTTTAGTGATTGATAAATATCCGAAACGACAAAGAAAAACTTTAATAATCTATTTAAAGCAATTTTATTTTTCAACGTAGTTTCCTTCTATACAATTTGTCTTTCTTCTACACATCAGTTTGATAAAATATTTTCTCTAACTCCTCCAAATACTCCAGTACGTTGTCAATGATTTCATCATTTGATGAAAATCTTCAACCACCTAACCATTTCTTGAGATACGGGAATAAGTGGAAGTCGCGTGGGGCCAGATTTGGGAGATTTTGGCTTGCGGTAACAATTCCAACCGCAACTAATGGGGTTTGGTAACTACAACCCTTAACGAGTTCTCGTTGTACGTTGTCGTGGTGAAATATCACTTCCTTTTTGGCTAAATGAGGCTATTGCCTTCTGTTTTCTTCACTAACTTTTTGCAGCAAGCCTGCATAATACACTTCATTTATTGTTTTTCCTCTTTGCAAATAATCCGTTAAATAATTCCCTCCAGCATCCCAAAAAACAATCGCCATCGCTTTGCCGACAAAACCGTTTTTGCTTTCTTTGGCGCAGGATTTCTGCTCTCAGTCCACTGCTTAGATTGTTCTTTTGTTTCTGGAGTATAATGGTGTTTCCATGTTTCATCTTCTATCACATAACGTAGCAGAAACTCGTTACGCTTATACAGCATCAAACACTACGACGTATCGTCTATTTCACGTTGCTTTTGGTTAACAGTGAGCAAACGCGGCAAACACTACGCGCAAAGCTTTTCCATTCACAAATATTGGTGTAAAATTTTAAAAGCCCGTTCAGAGGAAGTGCTAACCATCTCTGCTACCTGCCGTAACTTTAAGCGCCGATCATTTAATACGATTTTTTGAATCTTTTTCATTGTGTTCTGATTCGTGACTTCATTTGGACGGCCAGACCTGTTGGCGTCTTCTCAGCTCTGTCTCCCACGTTTAAAATCCGTTACCCAGGTGTGAATTGTACTCAATGCATAAGCAGTATTACCTAAAACACTGTGTGAATAAATTCAAACTTTGCGTTCTATTTTCGAAAAGATAATAGAATATGATGTAATAAATTTTATTTGCCTACCTTTTTTTAAGTTCATCGTTTCGGTCATTTATCAATCAGCCCCAGTATATACAAACAAGACTCTACAACAACTCGTTTAAAGGCATACCTTTATGATTGATATTATGATGAGTAAGAGATAGATTGGATTTAATCTGATTTCTTCGGAGTACCTAGGCTATAGACCTTCTGTTCATAGACGTAAATAGTTGAACACAATTGGTGGTTTAAGTGAATATTTGATGTCTTTCACAGCTCCGAGTTCCACGTAACCGACAAGCTCCCTCGGGGCTCCAGAGATATATTTCATAGTAACAACAAAACCGGTCAAGTGCGAATATGGCTCGCACATCAGAGTTTCCCACTAATACGGGTGTATTTTTTATGAGATAGGAGCAAACGAGAAGGTGGGTAGTGAATACCGCTGCCCATATATGTCTGTAAGACTAGGCATATAAGGAAGAGGTTTGCGCTTTTCTTGAAGACCTCTAAGTTGTATCGGATCGGAAATACCGAGGGAGGCAGCTGGTTCCACAGTAAATTTTGCGCGGTAAGAAGTGGCGTTTAAACCGCACTGTTGCAGATTTAGGGACATCACGGTTATGGGCGTGGAACTTAGAGTTCTGTCTCGATGTCCGAAGATGGAATTCTGCTGCTAGTATTAAACCGAAAAACTCCTCGGAACACTCCCCATAAAAATGCGATAAAAGACGCAAAACGTAGGACCAAAGAATCGAGCTGTCCGAAAATAATTACGATACGAGTCGCTTCTACGTTGTCAAATGAAACGAGCTGATATTGCGAGGTCCCTGCCTAAAGGTGGGAGCGAACTCCATATATATTGGATAGTTCTGCTTGACCTTGAAAATGAAATGTGACCAGAACTGATAAACGATTCAGACTAAGGAAAATCTTAAACTTTGTCATTTATAGGTTTATATCCTAGTTTAATAGACTGACAGAGAGGGAATTATACATATAGGCCACATATCATT
This sequence comes from Eumaeus atala, assembly GCA_017140195.1. NCBI lineage: Eukaryota > Metazoa > Arthropoda > Insecta > Lepidoptera > Lycaenidae > Eumaeus > Eumaeus atala. Next base: position 68,934 of record JAFELO010001144.1, read on the forward strand.
ATAGTCCTTTAACAGAAAAACAAAATAAAAGAAGATTCTAACTGACTTGAAGTTGCTGTCGACACGTCGGCAACTATACACCGCAACAAAATAAAGTACAGAACAAGTGTACAACTAAAAACAAAGTTGTTACAACAATTTTATTGCTAACAATCACCGGGTTCGCTAACTGCTGTACCAACTCCGCTCCGTTGTAATTTCTCCGCTCTGTTCTCATTTTTTTGGCATAGTTAACCGCGCTCGGACTGTCGGGTGATTTGCTTCTATATTTTATTAAACTGGACAATGCTCTCGTAACACTTCAACAATCCTTGTGAGATCACTTTTATATTTTCTGTTGCTGGTTGTTTTGGACAAGTTTATTGTAAGATGACCTCATTATAAGTATATGCCTTAGTATACATACTTTGGTGACTCAGGAAAATACATTGACGCACCGTCAACGAGCCAGAGTGGTGAGTGGGAGGCACGATACACGATAATGCCAAATACGCACTAAAACATCTGCGACTGTTAACTACTAGGGCAACTCGACGGCTAGTCAGTCCCATATGAAAATTACAACGCCACCACAAAGGTAGCACAGTGCAAAATATCTCCACCAATTTCAAGACAATGCAATGGGAAGACGTTTCCATATGCACTATTACATTTGATTCGTGTGCAAAATGTGTCTCCTCCTCAGCGTGTTCTTAAGTCCCATTATTATAAACATCTATCGAACCATCATTGACACAGCGTCACAGTAAAGTGAACAATAAATATAGAACTAAAAACAATATTGCCACAATAAATTTATAGCTGGCAATCACCGGGCTCGCTAACTGCTGTACCAACTCCGCTCTGTTCTAATTTATTTGCATAGTTAACCGCGCTGCGACTGTCGTGTGATTTGCTTCTCTATTTTATTAAATTGGACAATGCTCTCGTTACATTTCAACGATCTGTGTCATATTTTTATTGTTACATATTTTTGTTTTTTCAAGTGGTAGCGCACACTGCATTCAATTTGTATGCAGCCGAATTGGGCTGGCGCGCCCACGGAAGTACCTCTCTCTCAAATGACTCCGACATAAAGTGACGTGACTGTGTCAACGGTATAGTGATATCCTCGCCCCTGCAAGGGGGCGGTTTATCGCGGTCGGAGCTGCTCCCTACGCGAGGTAGCTACCGCAGCGTATAACAATACGCCGGTCTTTGGGGTAGGGATGTTTGCTGTTGGTAGGGGTGCCGGTCAGAGAGACTGGGACGGTTTCTCCATGTCCCTGCCGAGTACAACCACAAAGGTGGGGGTCCCGGCAAGGATTGGATCGCGACCCAGTGTTGGAACTTAGCTGTCCTATCCAGCTGGGGTGTTAATACACTTTGACAGTTAGTATGAAGGGAACGAGGGTATGTTTGTTGGGCCAGCCCTTTGGAGAACTTCGCGGTTCCGCCACAGCACCCCCCCCCCTGCCCCCGGAAGGACGGTCCTTATAAAATACCAATACATATTACAAATTAAAAATAAAATAAAATGGTGTATATAATAAAAGTGAAAAATGGAACTGTAAAATTATGATAAAAATGGTTTAGTCCTTGTTGCCAAGGGGGGTTCTGGGATACGGTTTTTGGTCTGGTGGTCTACTGTGCCAGGGAGCTATATTTTGTATATGGTGATGATTGGATGAATCTGCTTTGTCGAACAGGTTCTGGTAAGGTGAAGGATGTGTTGGTCTAGTGAGCCGGCGATCGTTAGCCGAGGTGGTGGACGTAAAGATTTGGACATTAGCAGGGCTTGAGATTTGCTAGGCTTCACTGACAGGCGCCATTTCTGGAGCCAGTCCGGTAAAAGATTTAGTGCTCTCTGGAGCTTCTGGGCCATGTGGGCTGCGTTCATGGATAGCGCAAGGAAGGCTGTGTCGTCCGCATACAGCGCTAGAGTGGTGTCATACATAATAAAAAAATATATTATATACAAGTCCCTTGAGTAGGAGACAATCACGAAATATCGGGCTTTTTTTTTGTTGTTAAAGTCAAAGGTAAAAAAATATAACAAAAATAATTAATGCCTTGGTGTAGACGTTACGCCAGTGAAACAACGTAGTACAGCTAATTAATGATAACAATACGCGTTACATAAATTAAGTTCATTTGTCTTTCATTTATTATCTCTTACATCGTAATGTTGTGAAATTGTCGAAACACGAGGATTGAAATATAATATATTTGTGACGTGTAAACTTCTTGCGAATGTCGGAACTTGGTCGGAGGCACCTCTTGTTCTGTAGATTAAAACTCCGTTTTTTGTTTGGTGGGTTGAATCTAATATATTGAAATTAAAGCGAAATTTGAAAAGGCAACTTTATACTCTAAACAGCTCTAAATTATTTCTATTGATTTGAAAAAACTTTGCCTTTTATTGCTTTTTTAGCGATACTTTAGTATATTCGTTAAGACTTCATTGAAAAATGTGTGAAAGTTTCTAGTCTTACTCCGAATGTCCAGTCAAACTAGAATATTTTTGGTCTGAATTTGTAATTATAACTAGTCAAGACTTAGTCGTTTAGGTACGAGCGATCCAAAAAATAAATGTAGCAGATAGACAGAGCCGAATGAAGTAACATTTTGACGACCGGCTGGCTCGGTTGGTGACGTGGCGGTTAGTCCACGTGTTGCGCCAGAGCTCGCGGGCTCTAATCTATGGATATTTATGTATGTATCATATGTATTTCTATAATAAAAAACTAAGATATATATATTTTTTAAATTTACAAGAAAATTAGATATATTTCCGTAGGCTAGTACATGTAACACAAGGCCTTACGGTACTTACCACAGGACTGAGCCGACGCGGTGTAATAAATTCACATACATTAAATTATTATTATTATTATTATTATTATTATTATTATTATTATTATTATTATTATTATGTTATTTGGGAAAAAATTACAAAAATATACCACACTATTACTATTAATCTGTGTGGTTTCATCCACATTTCATTTTTTTTATTCAGGTTATATATCTGTTCTTCGATATAGGCGCTCTGTTTGAAATACATTGCGTATTGCATATAGTATTGCGTGAATGAGTGAGAAGATAAGAGAGAGAAAACAAACAAATATATACAAAGTTTCGCATTAGTAACATTAATAGGATAAAATAGTTCATACATTTTTATAGCTTTTCATAATATAAATAGAACTGGAAATTGAACATCACGCGAATGAAATTCAATTTGTGAATGTTTGCTTCACTAACAAGATAGTCGCGCGATAGCGACGCCATGTCAAGAACGGAACGGCTCTACAAATCCCCAGGCCCGTTTTAATCCAGGCCAGATGTAGAATCCAGATATACGAATGTTTATTTAGCATTTTCAGCCTTTTAAGGCATCTAAAACTCTTGATGTACATTTATGTGCTCTCAGAATATTTTTTGAAGTTACACTACTTTTGGAGCATCAGAGAAAAATATGGCAGTAAATTTTTACGATACGCGCGAATACCATCACGAAAAACCGACAACTTTTTCTATTCTTAAATTGTATGAGCATATTTTTTTATAGAATAGGGGGCAAAAAGGAAATCCGAGCCTTTTTACGACTACCGACGCCCATGAACATCCATATAATTACTATGTCGATGCGTTGCCCTCCTTCTCCCCCCTATGGGCAACCAGCTATTTACAAACCGCACGAAATGCGACACTAAAGATGTCATTCTACGGCGGTATTATGTGAGCGAGAGGTACCTCTCCGGTCGTGCCAGCCCAATTCCGTTGCATCGGAGGATGTATTGTCACTATGCATGACATATTATTCCTAAAATTATTAATACTTGAAATTTAACCATTTTTCTCAATGTATTGACGAATGATGATTATGAAACAAAACTCACTTTGTGGCGGTGTCATGTGCGCGAGACGGTCGTGTCCAATTCAACTGCAATGCAGCACAGCAACACCTCTAGCTATACATAGAAGGAGGCTTAACAACATTATATCTCTAGACTCGTCCTTCAACGAACACCAGAGTGGCTATTCTTCTGAAACTCACAAGTGGCTGAAGCTAACAGTATTTTTCTTCTTCTTGTCGACCATTCGGGCACATTATTAAAAGTTACATGACAATATAAGATTAGATCAGGCGCGCATTTTATAAGTTTTCTGGACATCAAATCATATACTTTCTAGGTTTTATAACCATTATCGATATGTGTACGTACCATGCACATTAACTTTGCAGTTTTAGGAATAAGTTTATATCGGAAATACAGGAGCTTATTCCTAAAATTGCGAATTAGATAATCATATTAGTCATAGACAGGACAAATTAAGTTACCAAAATAAAATCATAATTATTAAATCTTATTCAATTTATTCAATCTTCTCTAATCAATTCTTTTTTCAGTTCTCTGTAACGATTATTAAGTACCGTGCCTCTCATTTCATTCTTATATCATAACCGTGCGGATGTTAATGGGCATACTCCTAAAACCTTCCCTATTTTTCGTTTGTAGGTCTGTACAATAAAAAAGGCACACGCTGATATTTATCGCGACCACAGATTTACTGGAACATTTCTGTGAATGTATAAGTATAAAACTTTATCCCAGAAATACAGCGAGGAAGTAAAAAGTCAAATCTTTTTATCAAAGAGAACTTTAATCGTGTTAGTCTTCGGAACTCTTTGAAATGGATTTCAATATACCCTCCGATAGACAACGCTAACTTAAAATGGTTTAGTTTGTTAAACGTGCCGGTTAACAAATCAGCTCATACCAAACTGGGTTAGAGAAAGATGTTACTATCACGATGATCTGTAAGTCTGGGGTCAGGTGCACGAGTTTTAATTAAAGCATCGATTAGTCTGTTTGGAATTTGTGAATTATGAATTTGATTTCCCAGGTTCCGGTAAGAGGTAATTAGTAAATTGTATGCCTGATTTATTACATCATTGCCCACGCCAATATCATCTATCGGATGACGGTAGACATGCTAGACATAGGCTTCACCAACAAACGCCACAGATCACGGTCACAAGCCACTTGCGTACAGCCGCTCCCCGCGAACCCTAATTCGTCCGTCCACCAGATAGGATTCTGTACATCACTCCATCTTCTGGTTTACTTAGAAATAAAATCATCCCAGTTACAAACACGTGTTTTAGCAATTTATTGGAAGTTCCAATTTAGGTAGTTTTATCTGTAGATCCTTATGAAACTTAAAGCAGCTGTTTAAATATGTATTAAGTGTTGAACGCAGTACATTAACTATTGAGTACTGGATGTAAATGTATTTATGCATGACTAAGTCAATTGAGTTAGTTAGGAATTTCGTGACGTTGTAATATGTATTAAGTGTTGTGCGCAGTACATTAACTATTGAGTACTAGATGTAAATGTATTTATGCATGACTAAGTCAATTGAGTTAGTTAGGAATTTCGTGACGTTGTAATATGTATTAAGTGTTGAGCGCAGTACATTAACTATTGAGTACTGGATGTAAATGTATTTATGCATGACTAAGTCAATTGAGTTAGTTAGGAATTTCGTGACGTTTTAATATGTATTAAGTGTTGAGCGCAGTACATTAACTATTGAGTACTGGATATAAATGTATTTATGCATGACTAAGTCAATTGAGTTAGTTAGGAACTTCGTGACGTTTTAATATGTATTAAGTGTTGAGCGCAGTACATTAACTATTGAGTACTGGACGTAAATGTATTTATGCATGACTAAGTCAATTGAGTTAGTTAGGAATTTCGTGACGTTGTACAACATGAGTGCTCATTTATTCTATACACTACTAGCTGATCTATACACTAGTAGCTGATCTATACACTAGTAGCTGATCTATACACTACTAGCTGATTCGGCGAATATTGTTTTACCTGTTTGGCAATACTTAACCACTTTGGGGTAAGAAAAATAGATAGTAGCTGATTCTCAGACCTGCTGAATACGCATATAACATTTGGTAAAAATCGGTAAAGCCGCTACGGAGGTGTAAGAGTAAATAACATTGTGATACGAGAATTTTATATGTAAAATTTATAATACGAATTGAACTCATGCAGCTTATTTTAAATGCGATGTTCCTAAAGATATTTTTGTAATTTTTTATCGTTAAAACTAAACACTAAATGAAATTTGTTGAAATTTGGCATGGATATATATTTCAAAGATAAAAACAAAAAATGAATAGTGTTAACAGTGGTATATATTTCCTGTTATATGTGTATATATTGGCTTTGATCACGAATAGGTTTCTATCTATGCAAAAATTTATACACGGCTCTTCATTAGAAATACTGGTTCCGAATCAACAGTGGAAGCAAATAAGTTAGGTCATAAAGACGTGTCAGTCTACTTTAACTAATTTTCCCGATGGGCCACCGGTTACTCCTAAACTGCACGTCACCATCACTTCACCGACGTGGCCATCACTTCACCAACGGTTTCACTAGCGCGAGAGGATCGTCTCCAAATCATATAATTATTCGGCTCCAATATAATGAGCTGTTTCCATTCTCTTAACGAATTGGCATCTTTATATTATTAGAGAAACAAAAAAGCAGCGTCTTCTAATGACTACCGACGGTCGTAAACATCGGTAGGATTGCAAAGCACATGCACTGTTCCTCTTTTCTCTCCCCTCCGATGGGCCACCGGCTACTCACAAATCGGACGAAACGCCACATTGTCACTTTACGGCGGTACAATGCGAGCGAGAGGTACCTCTCCCCCTCCCCGGACATGCTGGCCCAATTCTGCTGCAATGCACCATGACACATCCCCTTACTTATAACTAACTTTAGTTATTCAATGGCGCTTTCACAAAACTATTTCAAACCAAATAGGCAAAACAGGGGAGCATATGAAAAAGTTTCAAAACTGAATTTTCATGAATTCCATTGCTCAGTAGGGCAGTAGGCCGGAAATGGGCGACTGGCGCCGAACGGAGCCGAACTACCTGGATCGATTTTCTGCTTGAACTTACTACGGTTCATATGTGCCTCGGCATTGAAAATTTTATAGTGGCCCTGCCGGTCACGGAAAGACAAGCTTTTCTTACTTTTATGTTGTTATTTCCGTTACCGAGCCCTTCATATCATTATCTATAAGGTCAAGTATTGAAGCGCAATCGATAATCCAATGATTGTCATTTTTGTTGAAATTATTGATGTATATGCGATATTTTTTTTATGTACACGCGAATCTCACTCGTCACCATAAAACTACCCGTGATTATGGGTGCTGTAAAGCTTCTAAAACGTCCGGCTCGTTAAGCCACTATAAGATTCGTAAAAGTAGTTTCATTGAAATAAATTTTAATGATAATGTAAAAAATCCTATTATATTTGTTTTTTTAGTATAATAATTTGTCTTTTTATAGCAGATATTCGTATCTTCTAGAGAAAGACAAACTTTTCTATGGGGCGCCTAGTGATTCGAACCAATTCTTCGACTGATTGTGCTGCCAGTAGACCATCCAGGCAGTCTTCACACACTATAATATTCCACGACAAGATCGACCGCTGAGACACACTTCGAGCTTACCTGCTCCATCTAGAGCGAGAAAGAGCGAAATCGTAGTATGGAATGTTGAGACGTAGTGCTACACTGCATTTCAGCCTAATTGGTTCTGCGCGACCGTGGTGGTGCCTCTCACTCACATGACACCACGTGAAGTAACAGCTACGCTGTCATACTTCGGGCGGTTTGTGAGTAGTTGATGGTCCATTGGAAGGCATGAGGAAAGGAGGGACGCGTTTTCTCATGACAACAATAAGGCGGATGTCTGTGAGCGTTGATAGTCGTAAAAAGGCTCCGATTGCTTGTATGCCATAAAAAAAACAGATAAATAAAGGACTCAAATTTAAAAAAGGAGGACAGCATGTGTCTCATGGGAATCCGAATCGCGCTACAGTAGTATCATGTGCATCATTGGTGTCTGAAGATAAAATATTTTGGTACAATTCTCTTCGGTGGAGGGTCACTGAAAACAACTGTAGCAAAATATTTTAATCAAAATAGCATTTTACAAATATCTTTTTGTTCGCCGTTACTTCGCTACTGCCGGTTCAACCCTGATCTGAGTAGAATCGGCCTAATGAACTAAGCTGACAAATTTCAGAAACCTCAATTCGTGTGATTGTTTAAAAAACGGATGGTATTTTCATCTTCTCGCATTAACATAATACGTATAATTAAATAATGTAAACCTCAATGATACGTATACATTATGAGTTAACCCATTACAGATAAACTGTCAATTTATTTTATTTCCATATTAGCATACATTTAGTAAAATTACCAACATTCTGACTTGCTTGCACTTTAACGATTTGTTGCGTAGAAATGCCTCGCTCCTTTGTTCATTTCGTTTTTACTTTGTGGTATAGACAAATGAACTTCGCTACAATTTGCTTTCGTTATTGGACATAGTATATGTAAGTATACAGACATTTAAATATAAAAGAAAAGTCAATCAGCTGCCTCCCTCGGTATTAGTATGTACTGAGACTAGTGAAATATAAAAGAAAAGTCAATCAGCTGCCTCCCTCGGTATTTGTATGTACTGAGACTTTAGTAAAATATAAAAGAAAAGTCAATCAGCTGCCTTTTTCGGTTTTTGTGATCCTTTATGACTTGTATACTGAAGGCATCCAAAATAGCTAAACTAAATTAGCCGCTATTTTTTTTTGTAGTATAGGGGGCAAACGAGCAATCGGAGCCTTTCTACGACTACCGATACCCACGAACGTCAACATAATTACTATGCCGATGCGTTTCCCACCTTTTTACCTCCTCTCAATGGGCCACTGTCTACTCACAAACCGCAAGAAACGCGACGCGGTATCAAGTAAGCGAAAGGTACCTCCCCGCTCGTGTCGGCTCAATTCCGCTGCAATGTAGAATGGCACTACCTCTTACTAAATGTATCCGATGGGTTTTTTTTATAGCATAGGAGGCAAATGAGCAGTTGGGCCAATAGCAAGTTAAGCGAGGTACCTCCCCGGTTGTGCCAGCCTAATTCCGTTGCAATTTAGCATGGCACAACCTTTTAGTAAAATTCTTAAATTTTAGTAAGAGGATAAAAGGAGGATTGGTATAGAGGGATTAATTTAATAGTTGGTACCGAAGAAGGTGTCGGAGTGTTTGTAAGAAACGATTTATGAATGTAGAGGAGGTAAGGCATCTATGAATTATATGTGATGCTCCGTTTGCTCTGCCTACCCCATCGTGACCGACGTGACGATGTATTGTAGTTGTAACAGTAACATATCGTAGTTGCAACAGATACGTCATAACCTTGCATAAGGCGGAGACAGAGAAATCAATATCGATTGATTTATTTGACATTGACGTATGTCACATTGATTTATAATGCTGCGCCCTTGGTAAATGTTGCCAGTAATGGACACATGCTGCCAATGACAAGCGGTAATCGATAGTGCTAATGGAAACTTGACATTGGAAAGTTTACGAATTAATAAACCGTCAATGGCAGCGCGTTTATTTTCAAGAAGGATTTTAATAATTCTTCATTTTTACTCAATGGACGATCTAATGGCGTATTGGTAATGGGTTTGAATAGTGCCTAAGTTTTGGATCTATGCTCTTTTATGTATTTCTATACTGAAAATATTAAATATACTTCCATTGTCTAGTATTAACACCTTACGGTACCTAGCACAGTCTTGTCTTGATCGACCGAGGGGCTATGGTTTTTATTTATTTAAGGTAAAGTGAAGATATAGTTTTGAGTGTTTAACATTTTTCACCATGTGTTAATTAACAATTAATAATTATTTAAATAATTTCATAAACTGAAAGAACCTGTTTTGTTTCACTTAATTGATGAGTACAAAATTCTGGCTGGAGCTAAATGTATACAAACACTTTATATCAGATAAAAAAGAAGACTTTTCCGTTCCATATGTAAAACATGAAATAAATAGTTGGATGGATGCGCAGATGTTATGAAGTGGAACAAAGTCACAGTTTTTGCCTACACCACAATGTTTATTCACCAACCAACATAGAAATATATGTACGAGTATGAATTTTTTTTTTTCATAATTTCTTCAATGACTGCGGTTGTTTTTTTTTACTGAAGCATTGGCTACACTTGCACAAGTTATTGGCGTGAAGTAGCTACTGTACTTTCACGAAACACCGTGCTATGTGGATGTATGTGGGTATATACTGAAGAGCTTCTTTGTTTACTGTGTCCACAAGCAAAAATTTAAGGAAATTCATTAAAAAAAGTATTACCACATCCACATCAGACCATATCCAGAGCAAATAAAAAGTAGAACATTTTTTGGATAGTCGATGAATGGCTGCATGATTTTGTTTTTGATTCTCTTTGATGAGGAAAGAATACCAGAGAATGGCTTGGGACTCAGAGGTTGAAGTTACAACGCCCAACCGCACAAAATATATTATTGGAACTAAAAACATTGCCACAGAAATATTTGAATGTATGTCAACAGCACTTATCAATGACTCTCCATGTGGCTTTAGTCATGGGCGCGGCCTTCGGCTATTTCCGTCCACGGAACCGACCTAGGGGTGGAATCATTAATTTTTCACGTAGATTACAGTTTTCTTTTGAAGGACTGAACTTGAGGAATACAGTGAAATGGGTTGAACCTTCTATGAAATAATAATTAAGTGTGTGAACCTTGAACGCATTTTTCTTGTGTTTTGTTAAGACGTGTTCTAGCTAAAACGATGTGGCCCAGACGCACTTTTGAAGGAGCTTCGTCAGTGTTATCTGATGTGTTACCGTAATAAGTGGACAACGCATCTGCGTAACAATTATGCGAATGTCCATGGGCGGTAGCCACCAAAAGGCTCCGATCGCTCGTATGCCCTATGCTATAAAAAACCTCACACAATTATATGGCACTACTACCAACACCCATTAACATCTACGAGCGTCGGTAGTTACTAATGGCTCCGAGTGCTCGTTTGTTACAATGTCGCAATTATGTTTTTGTTACTTAAACATTTTATAAGAAAGTAAATCCATCATCTTTGACTGTTACACTAAGGTTGTGCTCGGTGTCGAAGAAACGACACCCTTTTCTTTTGCTGGACGTGGAGGACGGAATGATGGCAGATGCTATCTGCCATCACCAAATGATAATTAAATAGTTTTTTCTTTTCCGCCGGGAACCTATATATTCGTGTCAAAATGTTCACGAACCATTAAGAATCTTAAATTAAAAGGGTGAGTACATGATTTCTTACCGACGCCATGTTTCACATCTTATGTTTCGAAAAGTCCTTACTAATGTCAAATGTCTTAATTCTTATGTTTGTTATTTACGTGATCTGTATGCCCATTTATTTGATAGTCCGTGTCATTAATGTGTTAGTTTGAATAGTATTTGCCACGTGTGAAAATTGGGTGTTATATTTTGTTTTATTGGAACAGAGCATAAAAATTGCCTGATTTTAGTTGGCTGAGGAAGCCAAGAGAATGGACGGGACCTTATTGGTTGTGTGTTCCTTTTCAGAGCTCTACCCCGATTTTCTTTTTGAGTTGGATTTAACATGAGTTCATCTTCAATTATTGAATTTGAGGACTCAAGAACAATTCGCAAACAAACGGTGGATGAATATATAAGGATCCGAGTTGCAGCAGGGAGTCTCGGCCAACTCTCAAGGTAACACCTCGTTCCCTAATTTTTACTAACCATTATCCAAAACTGGATTGATTCCATTGTTTGTTACTTGTATTATTTTAAGATTGTTCTTAATTGTAAATATTTGACGCCCAACTCCTTTCATTGAATTAGAATTCTCACAACAACAAAAGAATATAACCTTGCAAATGGACTAACAATAATATTTATATATAATATTTATCACCGCCTTATTTTTTATCACCGCCTTCAGGACGGGTTGACAGTTTTTAATTAACAATTATTTGTCAGAATTACTTTTGCAGCTCTTTTCATGTATTCCGTCTGCATTCAAAAGGGAATTTCTTATTAGATGTCGATTGTCCGATGAATAAATACTATTATGTTCAAATGTTGATCGCGTCGAAAATGCTTTAGTTCTTTATTTCTTTATTGGCACATAATTTAGTAATTTTTGAACTAGCCGAGAACTTTTCCCTAAATACGAAGATCACATGTATCTTGGCAGCAGCAATTCTCTGTGGTATGACGCCGGTCCTTTTAATATTATAGGCGGATCCAGCTACGAACAGCCATAAACATCCACAGAAGTATTGTGCAGCTGCCTTCTTCCCCTCTAGTGGGTATTTTTTTGCGACTGTCACCTAGACCCCAGTAATGAAGAAAGACAACTAGAAAAATAAACTATGTCCATTTCATGTTTTCTTATACAAAACTGTGTGCCATAAAGCCCACTATAACATTAGAGCCGGCTGTGAAGACACACTGAATAATTTAAGTTGTTCGCCGTTTGAAACGAACAACGTAAGTCCCCGAACGCCAGTAAGCACACGTTATGTAGCTTATGCAACGACTATATTTTAGGGTCTTAGACTACTTACGCTATAATTAGGCTCCTAAGAAAGACTAATGATATTACAGTGTGCAGCTTCATAATAATATAGTGCACTAAGGTGCCCTAATTTGTTGCTATAATACACTAGCTTCACCCCACGGTTTCGCCCGCGTAACTCCGGTCGTATCAGTAGTGGCGTCACTGTATGCAGCCCATAGGCTGGCAAGGCCATAGCCTTCACCGATAAACGGACGACAAAAATTTTTTCAAGGCCAAAAGGCAATTCAGGCCAGTAGGTCCTGAGACTAAGTCAGACTAAGAAACAAATAGTTCAGCTTAATATTATCGCTATAGAAGGAGGTGCTTCTCGTATACATAGTACCATAGCAATATGATCGCCGTTCCGTCGTCTGCCGTCCATCAAATGGGAAATAGGTCTATGTATCATTATTATTGTTTTTGTTTTTGACTTTTGTTTTTTAATGTCTCAGAGTTATTAATGAGCACTGTGTGATCTGTTTAAAAGTAAGGCTGCTATTAGTGTATAGCAGTGTAATGATTGCTAATTACTAAATGAATTATATTTTATTCTGTACTATATCACTGTAAAACAAAGTGAGACTGCTATTAGTGTATAGCAGTGTAATGATTGCTAATTACTAAATGAATTATATTTTATTCTGTACTATATCACTGTAAAACATTGTGTAATTTATCTCGGTAGTCGTCGTAAGGCTCCTGCTCACCCCCGTATTCTATAAAGTATAGGCGCCATGTCGACTGTCGGCAGGAGTGGAGACTTAAAACTGAATGGGATGGAAAAGCTATTCGTCACGCGTAACGCGCGGCGCACGAGAATGGTGTGTTTTCTATGATTTTTGCAATGAGTGAGGAGAGATCCTCACTCATTGCTCAGTAATAGCGCTACACACTCCGTAGATGCGTTCGGTGACGAAGCGCACTACGCGTATCCTTGTCAAGCGGGACGCTCTACGAGTGACAGGGACTAATATGAGTTTCATGATTTTTTATTACCCAAAGAATTCTCAAAGCGCCTAAAGAACATTTCATTTTTTATAGTATAGGGGAGGGGGACAAACGAGAAGTTGGAATCTTTTTACAACTACCACTACCGACGCTCATGCACATCTACATAATTACTATGCAGATGCCTTGCCCTCCTATCCTGTTGCCCCCAATGGGCCGCCGGCTACTTATATATATACGATACGCGACACCGAAGATATCAATTTACGCCGGAATCATGTGAGCGAGAGGTACCTCCCCGGTCGTGCTGGACCATTTACAATGCCATGCAGCAGAGCACTACTCTTTACGAAGAACTACACCATTAAAAGAAATATCTATGAAAAATTGTAGCAGCCTTTTCATTACGCGTCAGCTTCATACGTGTCTTGTAGCGCACGTAAAGGCGTGATTCACGGCATTTCAGTTTGTGATTCTATTACGGTTTATTTCATTTCTTATTTTCCCCACGTTTCGGATATATTGTAGAAACAGTGCTCGTAAAAGGAATAATATATGCCTAAGGCATGATCTACGCCAATAACAAGCTCGCGGAGATGGTCATGGGCTAGTCACACACTCAGAAGATTAGATGACAGATGGGCGAGTAAGGTTCTGGAGTGGAGGCCACGTTTGAGAAAAAGACGTGTTGGCCGACCACTCACCAGGTGGGAAGACGATCTCCGTGAAGTAGCTGATCCGGGGTGGATGCGATAGGCTGTCTAGATGTTTACTGAAAGAGGACAATGTCCAAGTGTAGACTGATAAGGGCTGATTATGATGATGGTGAAGGCATGATCTATACAGGGTCAACAACGGACTGCGAATTTAAAATAAGTCAGCGCTGACCAGAAAAATCTTTAATGTAGACGGTGTGCAGGTAGCGATGAACAGGCTTGTTCAATATGAATATATTGTTCAATATAAATATATTGTTCAATATAAATATATTGTTCAATATAAATATATTGCAGTCAGTATCAACACTTCTGCTGGTTAGTAAACTGACTTACATTATCTTCGATCGCGTATCGTGTAGGCTCGGGTTTGAATCCATAAATTTTGTTCTTTTAATAAAAGACAAGAACCTTCAGGTTTTTTATAGAATAGGGGGGGGGGGGGCAAACGAGAAATCGAAGCTTTTTTTCGACTACCGTGATGTGTCACTGTATTCTTAACACAAATGGAGATCAGTGTGATAGTTATATTTTTTTATTGCATAGGGGATAAACCTTTTTCCACTACCGATGGACTAATGTTTGCATAATTACTATGTCAATGTGTTGCTCTCCTTTCCTCCTCCGCCAATGGGCCATCGGCTACTCACAAAGCGCACGAAACGCGACACCGACACTTCACGCCAGTGGCGTGTGAGCGAGTGGCTCCTGCCCAGTCGAGCCAGTCCAATCGCCCTACAATGTATGGAACTGCCAGTTTTTTATATTCAAACGGAAAATGTCAAACTCACATAGGCCGCGGCCTACGTGTGTTTGACATTTCCAGGCCGCGGTACCAGCGCACGGAGATCATAAACTGTTACTGTCGCGTGCGAACGGTTATAGACTCGTATTGTAACACACGAATAAGAGAATTGAAAAAACCCTTCAGTGTTTATTACAATTTAGGATCCCCTACAGTAAAAATGAACATGGCACTCTTACAGAACCACTTTATTCTCCGGCTGACGAGGAAAACAGACGGGTATTTTTCCAGTGAACTTATCCAGGTCTATATGGGATATATGGGATAATGCAATACAATTACAATTTATAGTTATATTAAAGAAAAAAACATCATCATCATCAGCCGTACGATGTCTACTGTTAGACATAGGCTTCCCCATAGAGCTCCACAGGTCACCATAGAGCTCCACAGGTCACCATAGAGCTCCACAGGTCACCATAGAGCTCCACAGGTCACCATAGAGCTCCACAGGTCACCAT
>JAFELO010001144.1:84475-108912 GCA_017140195.1 Eumaeus atala
TCCCTAAAAAGCTTTCTCTCCGTATAAGATCCGTTTTCTATATAGTCTATAGAACAGGTTTTCATGCGGTTTTCACCAATTTATAGAGCGAGCTTCGAGAAAGGTTATCAGTCTCTACTTCTGTATAAATTCAAGCGAACCGGCTCGTGTTATTCACGTGCGAAGTCGGCTGTCATCAGTAAATGTATACTTTATATATTGAATTTCTTCAAGTTCCCGGAAAATGAATTGACCGAATCGTCATGTGGGCGTCCACGAGCACGTTTTCAATCACATTCTCGCACGAGATGAAACAAGTCGTAAATAAGAGTTATCCAATTTTGTTACGGACCGTTTGTCAAAGGGCGAGTTTGCGAATGAAATATTGCCTGTTTTTGCTGCTTTCGGTTGTTCTCTTTAAAGGGGCGTAATTATTACAAAACAAAAACACGATACGTTTACTGTATCAAATAGATCAATTGGAATTCGGCAATAACTGCGCCTATGTACATACTATTGTCATAAAGAAAATATATTATAGTGTTTTTATACCAGTGATATAAAAGTTTACTTGTTTAAACGCGCTGATCTCAGAAACTACTGGCCTGAATTGAAAAAAAATATTTTTGTGTTGAATAGTTCATTTGTCGAGGAAGGATTTGTCTACATGCTAAATACCATGAACTACGAAGCTACGACTAATAGGACTGGAGTTACGCGGGTAAAACCGCAGGGTGGTGCTAGTGATTTATATGATAGGATGTAAAGAGAAATATAGAGCTAATTTAAATGGTCGAAGCATCCATTGAAGAATGACTGACAGGCTGATGATAGTATTTGACAATGACGTAAACAACGTAAGATTTTTCATGCTAGCTCTTAGAATTATATAATCTTGTTACTAGCATGTTTGACCTTGTGCATCCACATGTAATAATAGGCCTTACTCAAACGCCATAGACATACTTGTTTCTTTTTCACTCTTAGTGATGTAACGCCTGAACAATTAACACATGCGATAATATCGATGTTGATTCCTTTACGTAGTAGCGTCTTGTAAATCGATAAATATATGCATGCGTGGAAAAGTATGACGTCATTGAAACATTCCTAGTCATTTTAGTATTCCGAATGGGCCGAATTTACGTGCGGGAGAGCGTGAAAGGTCACCTTTTTCTTACACCGACACGAATTGGAAAACCGTTATCACGTACAATTATATCGCCCGTAAGCTGACTTATAGACCCTCTCACCTACACTTGAATGTTTGATTAAATCACTTACGATTCTTAAAGTCTGTTATGTTTTGAAAGGTCGAAGCACTTCAAAGAGATCTTTTTTATTTCTTACACTATATTATGTATACTATATAGCAAGAAACGTCCAGACTTATGTGTTGCCTAGCACGATACTACATTTGTAGTGACTACGGTTGAAATCGGTATATTATGAGAAAAATACGGTATAGAATATAAAGGCCCCTAAAATAACAATTTCAGCTTCCCTTAACCTCAAAATGTTCATAAAGTTCAAAAGTAGACCCGTTACAACTCTAAAAACATAGATAGCTTCGCATATTCCGCATTTATTTATTTCTATTAGTTTATCGATAAACTATAAAATAATACATCACTTCGCCTTCGATCACCGCACCACTAACACGCATAGGTATATGAGCTATTATAAATGTGTACACAAAAAGTAATAATGTGATACGTAAGAGGTTAGATACTAAAGGGAGGCTATGACGGGACACAAACATCTATAATCATAATTTTGTAATAAATATTTTAGAAAAGGGAAGCTAGCAAGAGGCCTCATTTACATATCGATATATAGCTAATAAACGAAATTAGATTGTTTTGCTCTGCTCATGAACAATACACAGAATTATGAGTCTGTTGAAAAATCTAGACGTGCCTGTTACAAGTGTGCCGGCACGACCGGGGAGGTACTTGTCGCTCACTTGTTACCGCCGTAAAGTGCCACCTACGGTGTTGCGTTTCGTGCGGTTTGTGAGTAGCCGGTGGCTCATTGCGGGGGGGGAGGTGAAAGGAGGGGTGCAACGCATCGGCATAATTATGCTGATGTTCATGGGCGTCGGTAGTCGTTTAAAGGCTTGCTTACTATTAACTATACCTACTGACAAATAAGAGGTTGAACACCTACCCGATGCTGACAAATCAAATCGGGCGTTGTGATTGTAAAAAAAAATCTACTGACATAAAAGTTTTTAAAGTGTACACGGGTTCGATTCCCATCCAAGCACAAGTATTTTTTTATGTAAATGACTAAAATATTTACCCACATTCACATATATATACACATATATATGTGATTTAAAATATGACATACAAAGATACATTGAATGTATTGATTAGAAATTTATAGTAATTATTATATATTAGATTGGCTATAGAAGCTTAGTTCTGTCTTAATCTTTATATTTGTATGTATAGTTTTTGAGCTACACATGAAGTCATAGGAGCTGACACTTTCTGTGGTGAG
This sequence comes from Eumaeus atala, assembly GCA_017140195.1. Classification (NCBI taxonomy): domain Eukaryota; kingdom Metazoa; phylum Arthropoda; class Insecta; order Lepidoptera; family Lycaenidae; genus Eumaeus; species Eumaeus atala. Next base: position 86,963 of record JAFELO010001144.1, read on the forward strand.
AATTACCTGTATGCCTACGTCATTGTAATGACGTAGATCATTGTCAACGTGATGACCGAATGACAAAGCAAGAGGTAGTGTCATGCTACATCGCAGCCAAATTGGGCCGGTACGACGGAGAGGTGCCTCTCGCTCACATAACACAGCCATGAAGTGACAGCTATACTATTTCGTTTTGCGAGTATTGTAAATTTTCGATGGCCCATGAAAGTTAATATTTTTTATAGGAACGAGTAAAACAAGAAGTCTTGAACGACTTCCGATGCTCAAAAGATACGCAGAACTAAAGGCTATACATATGTGATACCCTCCTTCGTCTCTTTCCCCTAATGGGCCACCAACTAGGAGGCCTGATCGTTAGTCTCCTAGGCTTTGAAAAAAGGAGAAACGGGAAATTTCCTTTATTTTATTATGAGATAGAGCAATGCTGCATTGCTGCCAAATTAGCCGGCACGATCGTAATGCTGTCAACCTGCATTCATTTTGTGTACTGCATTACCATTACGCTGGATGTTTGACCCTTTATGGTGTAAAAATAAATAACAAATTAAAATGCCTGAAATCAATAATCTAAGAAGTTATTATATTTTACCTTGTGAAATGCTGCTGTAGCCATCCGGCGTCATCAGCGGAGTATCGCCCCTGCTATACATTGTCTGCTCCTGTACTAGTCACATTTCACACACAATTTCAACAATGTATACCGCGACATGCGATTAATTTGTGTTTAAAAATTTTACATAATTTTTTGTTCCCTCACACGATGCCTTAGTGAAAAATGATAATGAGATTTCACTTCTGTATTACCATTTTTCGATGCTTTTTAGGTCATATTTAATATTACAACGTTGATAGTCTAATAAAATACTTTACAGATAAATCCCATCACTCGAATCACAAACACAAACACTTGTTTCTTGTAGCTAAAACTAATCCACCGATCAAAGTTTGTCACGGGAGAACTTTGTTAGTAGTCACTTATTGCCTTACAGAAGGAAAGGACACACGTATTTTTGTACTGCTACTTTTCCTTTACTCTATACTCTCATAAAATATTTATATAGTAACTAAGCATTGCCTTTTATGTTATATAGAACTAGACCAATCTAATAATTAATTTTGGGCGAACGAGGACTTGGAGCCCTTTGTTGATTACGGAGACCTACAAACCTCCGCCACCTGCAGCTCGCAAACGCAACAAAGACTGTTTCATTGCGGCGTTGCGTGTGGTAGAGAGCACCCGATCGTACCCGTACAACTCGGCTACAATGCAGAAATTACACTGTTAACTTACGTCCCATGAACCGCAAAAGAACGGAAAGGCTGCCTTCAGTGTTAACATACGTGACAATCTCTAAAATCACGTGTAAAATGAAACCCAGGAGTGAATGCATTTAGTTACGCTCCTACTTTCTTGTGAAAGGATTTCCTAGGATATTGTAATTTTTATAGTAAGGAAAGCTCAAAGATTATTTACAGACCAACAAATTTAAGTAAATTGCACTTGGTTTTGCTTTACGAAACTACATTTTCAAAAACCGTCCTAAAAGAATACCAAATGCTGTTGTGTAAAGTAATTTATTATTCATCAAAAGATAAGACAAATGGAGTGATTTGGGCGCATCCGCCCGAAACCGTTTATAATGGGGTTTAGTCAAGCCAACTGCTTTGCGACCAAAACAATCAGAGGCAAACATTAAAAGATATTATTTCATTCGTTTTCATTTCAGTTTACTCCATAAGAAGCGATTTAGGGCGTTCTGTATGGAAAAATGTTAGGAGTAAAATCGTGTGTAACGAAAACATAAAGCGTAACGCTATCCCGCGCTTACGCCGCTTACACCTAACAATCATGTGTGTTCAAAAGAATAACATAACATTTTTTTTATAGCGTCTTATCTATTCGAACTGACACACACACAATTTCCACATTACTTTTAAACAAACGCATTTTATAATAAAATTTATTCGTAATAACACTCGTAAAACGAGGTTTCATTATCTAAATGTTGTATTGATGATACATTAAAAAATAAACCATGCCACGTGAAAGTAAAAAAAAATATAACAAAAGATATTCAGATTGCAATTCGTTTTACAAAAGGGCGTGGACCTGCCTTAAGTTACGACTATTGCCCGTTTTATGTCTATCATAACTTTGTACTCGTCCGTCCGTCCGTGTCACGGTTTTAGTTCATATAAATCCTTCACTTTAAAAGGATAATTATTAATTGTTTTAAAAAGACATGAATGAATTTGTTGAACTCAAATCAATTTGTTGAATTAAATTAACCATAGGTTAATAAATAATTACAAATGCATTTAATCGTAATTATATATCGATTTTTCTGTAATAAATGAAAGCGCTAAAGCAATTAATGATTTTAATTGTATAAAATTATTTTCATTACACGTATCATTTTAAATAATTATATAACAAAATAAAATAGCATTAATGAATTACTCGATTATTCTCTACTTCAAATTCACTAAAACCAACACGCACTGGTAATATTTTCGTAGGAAATTTCTATAGGGACAACGATTTGGAATGTTCGCGAAAGCTCCACACGCACGTCGGGGCGGCATTGGTGGTGCGCCACCACTGCCCCACGAAACGACCCCATGAATTTGCTAACGTTAAACAAGTTAAAAAAAAACCATGGCTGTGGCCTCGATGTATGCCGCTTCGAGTAGTTTATGTTCTAGACACACCTATGTGCCTACTGTGTATAGTTTCTTCTTCATTAGTTATATTTCGTCAAACGTGTTGAACGTAAACACAGACGTGTGGAATTATGCGACTGGATCACTACTTTTTTGTCAGACCGGAGCGTTAAGTTCGTAGCCGATGGTGCATGCTCAGGCCTAAAGCATGTCAATGCTGGTGTTCCACAAGGCTGTGTTCTGTATCCCGCTATGCTTCCCCTGCACATCAATGACATGCTTCAAACCGATGGCATTCATTATTATGTGAACGATAGCTCCGGAGACAGTGGCTGCGTCAATATTTCGCGGGAAGAAGTTTACCAGCACCGGAACAAACTTGTGTCTGAAGACGAGTCTCTGTTATCGAAGGGATCTTTGGTATTGAATGGGGATTTCTCAATCTAGTCCAAATTAAGCCCAAGACACTAGTTCAAGTGTTCTCTTTAGTTTCGAAACACTTCCCTAATAGCCGCAGCTAATATTGGACTACTTGGTGTCGAAATTTCGAATAACGTTCAGTTCAACGTTCACTTGGAAGTAAAGGCAAATTAGCCCCCCGTTAGCTAGGCGTGCTTGGTAGGGCGAAGGAATACTCTACACCAGCTTACCGGCTGCAAATATACAAAGCCCAGATCCAACCGCATCTCATTTCATTGACCGTATTCAACGTGGAGGGGCTCGAATCGTTGATTGCTCAGGTCTTTCCAACAAGTTTGATACTCTTGCCTTGCCAAGATGTGTCATTTTACTGTGCATATTCTACCACAGTAATCACGGAAAGTGTCCCAAGGAACTGTTCGGACTAATACTGTACTGCAGTACTGGACTGCAGCTGTAGTTCATTACGGGACTTCGCGTCGAAATTCGAAATTTCACCGGCTCCATCTCGATGTTTCGTAGTCCTCTACCCGTGCGTTTCAAGCACATTTTTTTTCCTACGCACTATTTCTTTATGGAATCAGCTACCCTCGGTATTCCCAGATCGATATGACTAAGGGATCTTCAAGAAAAGAGCCTATTCATCTCTTAAAGGCTGGCAACGCATCTGCGATTCCTCTGGTGCTGCTGATGTCAATGGACGTTGGTGACCACTTACTGTCATGTGGTCCAACAGCTCGTTTGCCCCCGTTGCTATAAAAAAATGCTCACGTGTGTCTATGCTCACGTATTTCTATGTTGTGGGGTTTTGTGTGGTGTGTGAGTTGCCGGTGGCCCATTGAAGGCGTAAGGAGAACAACAGAGGGTGAATGTGTTATTACTGAATTACAACCAAATAGCGAGTCTCGTTTACATAAAACCACCAAGTGCTGAGTACACTTGTACGCGGCAGTAGAAGTCTACTTGTGACATTTTGGGACATGGTAATGGTCAGCAAGATCGATACTAGCAATTGGTGTCTATACAAATCCATACATGAAAGGCTGACTCCCAATAACATCCATGGATGCAAATTCCTTGGCCAACTTGACCTCATCACCCCAATGTGCCACCTACTTTATTCACAAATGGGAGTGATGAAATTTGTCCGTCACTCGTGGCTCGGCCAGTTGGTGTGTCGCTCTACAGGGCTAAGTATTGTCATAAGACGCACCAGTGGGTCGTGACGCATAGGTTGGGAAATGCCGCACTATACCATGGTACTTACCCACAAGTCACTAATTATGTTATTACTCATACCTATGTCAGTAACATATCCCAATGAGCAAATATGCAAATTTGTATGTTTATAGATATTCGTATCATTCCATCCAAGCTAAGTATTACATATCAACATATTGTACCACCGCTGATTGACCCTTTTTTCAACAATTAGAAATCTATAACAAAACAGAAGGCAATTATTCTATGTATGTAGGAGACTTTTGTCGAATAAATATATTATTTTAGAACTATTTATTTACAATAATGAATATCTTGTCATGAAGGTTACTAGTATATGTATGTAAGAGGTTTTTTATCTTTTATCTCCAGAAAAGCTGTTATGGAGATAAAAGATGAAAAAGATAAAAATAAAAAAGGTTTGCTTACAGTATTAAATATGAATACTCTCATGGCATGCAGGTAACTATTGTTTGTACCTACTCTGGCCATAAATACTGTTACAATAAAAAATAAAAAATATTACACTTGAATTTGGAATCTGTCATTTTTATACGATTGTTCATTGTGTTTTCTCATTTTGGCGTGTTGAAGAAATCCTGTCCGAAAGCAAAACATTTTAACTCGGAAAGTGAAGATAGCACATAAAATCATGTCGGGTGTTTTACGTGATGACTTAGGACATGCAACCTATAAAAGACGCACTGGTTATTTCTTAACTGATAAATTATAGATGAATAGCGTGGTATAATCGAAACACTACTGTGGTACGTAAAGGGAGGTCCCAGAAAAATTATTTTTACGGATGAGATTTTTTAAAATTTAGCAACATTTTAACATTCACAGTGACCGTATTTATGCTCAAAGCTCTAAGGAAATTTCCCCATCAGTCGACAGAGTGCAACTTGGGCATTGTCCGACTTCTGTGATGATTTGGTGGGGTGTTAGCTAAGAAGGAGTGATTGAGCCATATTTTTGTGAAGTATATCAAGATACCTCTTCAGAAGGCAGTAAACACCATGTTCAATAACTAAGTATGGTCCTTCCAGGAGGACTCGGCGCCGGATCGCCGCTTGGTCCACGCAGTTTTGGTTTGACGCGAACGTCTCTGACTTCATCAGAGCTGAAGACCGCCCGTCGTCTAGTCCAGATCTTAATCCACTGGATTATGACTCGTCGTCAGTTTTAGAGAGTACAGCTTGCTCTAAACGCCACGATAATTTGGATTGGCAGTGATGAATTTCACCATGAAAAGAATGCTTGCTTCTACAGGTAACAGGCCTCAAGTTGAAAGGGCTGTTTTACAGCCAATGGAAACCACTTCGAATAAGACTTTTATATTTTTAATTATTTTATATTTGTGGATTAAACTAACACATTGCAAAAGTAATAAATGTCATTTGCAATTAAGCTTTTTTTTCTTTGTTACAATATTTATGGCAAGACTTCGTCATTTCATCAAGGGAGCGGGATATAACACCAACATCCTAGTCTGTGACTGCTATTAGAAATTGACAAACCACAAAGCACAATTTTATTCCGCTTACCACTAGACCACAAGGCGTTTGACTAGCGATGAATGGAAACACATCACAAGTCCCACATATCCGTTTCTCTCCTGAGGTAAAAAAGGTGATGAATTTATATCCCTCATAAATTATGTGCCAAATAAATCATATTTCCTTTTCCCACAAATAAAATGTTACTCTTCCGGGGGAATAGTAATTAACCCATTGTGCGTTGACAACGGATTAAGATCACCCCATTATAACAGCCTGAAGGGCAACGGAGCGAAAACTCTGACGTTTTAAATGTAGCGATAAGAATGATTTTGTTCGTTTAGAAATGCTGATTATATATTTCTGGCAGATAATGGCCATGATATTAAATCTATGCTGATGTTAATGGTGAAGAGTTTGTTGAACGTAAACTCTCAGAAACTGTTAGTCTAACTTGGAAAAAATATGTCAGTGTTATATAGCTAATTGTTAAACACAGGTGAATGTAGTGAACCCAGGTAATTGGTCATCAAGGCCTTATGCTACAATAAGCCGTTGTTTAATGGTATACAGCCTAGGACATCCTAGACGCCGAAAGATGATAATCGTGACGCGCTGTTGCCTGTGTGCCTTTTTCTTGGTGACGCGGTGAAACGCACTTACGCGCCACTACCGGCCTTGGGTGGGGTCCACCAGTATGTAGGGCTCGCGGCACATCATCACTTGTTAACCGGCACGAGGTACAAAGGTTGCCTCCTCCTCCTGCTCTTTAGCCTCCTCTTCTTATAATACAATATATAAACATTTTCTTCTGAAATAAATGTTTTAGTGTTAAATAGCCTATTGAGGAAGGTCCTTATACCATATATCTCAAGCGATCCGACCCAGTTTCGCCCGTTGATAACGGGGGCCTTATTACCATTCGGAAATCGATACGCAGGCTTTAAACACACATTTCGACTTTTAAATCATTATTATATATTTCATCATTAGAACAAAATAAAAAAACAGATAACATAAAAATGTCAGCAAAACTTTTACACTACAGAAATGGATATAAAAGCGCCATATATCTATCGTACACACGGATCGACGATGTTATCTTCACGCTCCTGCAAGCTTTTCATTTTTAAGCTGTTTGAGAGTGATTTCAAGTTCGTTTAAAAACGCAAAGGCGTTTCAAGAATTTTTTGTTTCAGTAATTTTTTTTAAGTGGTAGTCATTCTGCACTACTGGGAATAGGGCAGGCACGACTGGGGAATTAACTCTCGCTTCGCATGATACAGACGTAAACTGACTTCTTCGGTGTCGCGTTTGGCGTCGAGGATCGTGGCCCATACACAGGGGGAGAAAAGAACCCTAATGCATCGCCATATTAACTATGCGGATGTTCATGGGCGTCTGTAGTTGTAGAAAGGCTTTGATTGCTCGTTTCTACCTGTAAAATATAAAAAGTTTCCACTTTCGCTCCAGTGTTGGTTTGTGAATTTAAAGTATCAACCTGATCTGATCAGACAGTTTAGCAAATGATGTGTATGTAGCGGGCAAGCTCATTAGGCGAACTTCTGGTTCTTTTGTGAATAGATCGTTAAGGAAGTTGCTTGAAAGCATAGTTCTGAGACAGGTTGCCCGCCTTACACTGCGTAATTATGTGCTAATCCCCATAATCCTAATTATGTGCTAGTCATTGTATGGAAGTGAGTATAATAAACGCGGTCATAAAGTATAATAAACGCGGTCGAGATGAGGTCGTTGCGAAAAATATGTGACGTAACCCCCGCCGACAGTGTTCGCAACAATGAAGTGAGACAGTGCTTAGCTATGAAAGAAAGTGTCCATATAAAAATGAGAAAGGCTATGCTCCGTTGGTTCGGGCTTGTAGAAGGAATGACATGTGAAAGGCTAACTAAGCAGATATACAATGCGAATGCGGAAGGATGTAGGTACCGAAGAAGACCAAGACTGACATACCATACTCAGATTGATCGGCTACTGTCCGGAGATGGCGTCAAGAGTTTTCGCAACCAGCGTGTCTGTGTGAAGAGGGTAATGAATGTGGAGGAGGCAAGGCATGTATGTAACGATTGTGACGCATGGCATTCCGTCGTCTCTGCCCATCCCATTAAAGAGCTGGCATGAAGATGTGTTGTTTCTGTTTGTTTTGTTCTTTTTGTTTTGAATAATAGTAGCGCTAATGTCTGTTCAAATCGTATGACGGTTTGTGATCAGCGGTCCATTAGATTCACGTTAATGATTTTTACCCGACTGCAATGCCGCAATATCGACTCATCTTACATTATATATTTACGCATCAAAAAATGAGGAAGCATTCCTTCGCAACGCCTCAATTTCCTTGTATTATTTTAACACACTTCAACCGCCTGTGTGGTTTAAATTCATATGACAATGCTACAAATTACCTCTTTATATTATAATAATCTCTTAAATCTCTTTGTTTATTTATAAGTATATTACTGTAAGATACTGTACTGTGCAAACACGACATGTGCTAAGATAAAGTACCGTATTTGCTTCATTGATGTCTGCATATGTGGTTAATTGTCTGATGTGTTATAATGTGTAGGTGGCAAAGTGAAGTAAACATTGCTCCTGATGGTGGGTGGGGCCATATGAGTGTGGTGGCTGGTGTTATTCATTTGGTAAGGTGCTTTTGTGTAATGTGTTTTTAAGAAATGTAACTATAAATTTTAGTAGGTATTTATCAAAAAGTATGTTAAATATAATAATGATACCTTTATTAGTTAATCCTACACCATTGTAATACAGGAAGGGGCAACTACATAATAATTCTAAAGAATATAAAAACAAATAATTACAATCACAACAAATTCAAGTTATGACAGAACAACACCTAACGGTACAGCTAGTTGGCAATAACTTCTGTAGCTATATAAGGATTTACTTTGATATTTTTTATACCCTTAGTTATATTATTGATTTTTTTGTAATGATATTTAACGTTTTAGAGAATATAGTTGATTGAATTACACGTATTGTCATTTCTTGGTGGAAATTCATGTTAACATTTGATTAAATAAATAAATTTTATATACCATTTCCACATTTATTTAGTTACACTTAGGACCGCAAAGTTTGATGATGATAAGTCGAAACCAGTCGTAAATTTATTAAAATAATTGAGGGAACAGTAAATTTTACTTAATCAAGTGTTTTAAAAAAATTATATAGCTTACTATCGTCAGGGGCAATGAAAGGTTTATTTACTTATTTAATAATTTATGTACACAAAAACAAAACACATTTTAAATTAACGGATAAGAGAAATCTAGTACATAGATTCCAATGGTAAAAGCATTTTTTAAACAGGTCCAGTAGTTACGGAGCATATACAAAAAAATAAACAAACAAACGATCAAATGTATTTATAATAGAACCTATTTATAATAGAAGTATATATAATATGTTTATATCTCACAGGTTATTTTCGCCATGTACAGCAGCAGCTATGCGATACTATATAAGCCTCTGTTTGTACAATTAAATATGGATGCGGCGACAACATCGTTCTTGAACAATGCTAATGCTATTAGCTATGCTTTGTCTGGTGAGTCATTATTATATTCTTATAGAATAGGGGGGCAAATGATCAATCGGAGCCTTTTACGACTAGCGACACCCATGAACATTTACATAATTACCATGATGATCCGACCCCCTCCCCCAAGGGGCCACCGGCTACTCACAAACTGCACGAAACGCGACACCGAAGATGTCACTTTATGGCGGTATTATGGGAGCGAGAGGTATCTCCCCGGTCGTACCGGCTCATTTCCGTTGCATACGAGGATGTAGCGACAAACACTATACATGGCACTACCTCTTCCTAAAATATATCCAGTAATATATTATATCTTATATATATATATATATATATATATATANNATCTTCAACCACATATAACAATATTTTGGCTTGTACAAGTCATTGCAATATTGTACTGTCTCACGCTTTGATTGGGGAAGGAAATTGGAACTAATTTCTACTCCTTCCGATTTTCTTCTCATCAAATTCGTCGCGAAGCTAAAGAAAGTTTTCAGCTTTTCCCTTCGGCTCCCTCCAGCCATCAACGGGTCACAACGACACAGGTATGGTAGTGGTGGCCTAGACCGATCAAAATATATCGTAATTTCACATTTTAATACTTAATTTGGAACTGAAAACATCAGTTATAATTAGTAGTAGGCTGGTCACCTAGACACCCTCCACCATCTCCAAGAAGGAAATGTGGGTTACAAATGAGAGGATAATCCACCGAACTAACTTGGTTTTTTTTATTTAAAACTCATAATAACCACATAATTTTAAAAGCTTTCCATCCGCATGTTTCGTGCGTTCGTTCGAACCGTCCACTAAGCCTGACTAATTAATAAATTATTCACTTTGTAAAATCGTAGGCAAAACAAACTGAAAGTTGTGTGTTCTACGTTTTATTTCAGGTTTCTTAACGAGTCCTCTGTTAAAATACGTGACAATTCGTAAGCTGGCGCTAATAGCTGCCACAGCGTTGTGCTTCGGCCAGTTCTACAGCGTGTTCTCCCAGAATATGGCACTTCTTTTCCTTTCCCAAGGATTGGTACAGGTATATCGAAAGCAAGTTCAGGCACAACATCGATTATTCGAAAATCCGATTCTGGTATCGCGGCATGGCCTACTGCTTATATGTTATTATACATCGCCTTAAGTTACTATGCTAATTTACTATTATGTTGAAATATGACAATGGCTGCAGAAGAGATGATTAGGATCTGACAGGACTAATATATGCCATTACAGACAAAAGTCCTTAAATTAATTGATAATAAAAAAAAAAAAGAGGTATGCTATGTCGATGAGCTTGCAGTTTGTGACAGGTCAAATTAAAAAATTCCGGTTATCTTTATGGCCCATTGGAGGAGAGGAGGATGGGAGTGGAGCATGTGTATGACAAGTATCTGGTTGTCTTTGGTCGTCGGTAGTCGGCGAAAGGCTCCTATTTCTTATTAAAATGGAATATTATAAAAAAATGACAACCTCTAGCCTCTTGTCTTACCACCAGATAATACTAATGCTTTTATAAGTCAATACCCAATAGTGACATAGTATTGTATATAACAGCCTAACCTTATATTAAAAAAACCGTCTGCCTATATATTTTATTGTATTCAGAATCACTCGTGTTATCAGACAAATTTAATGAAACTTCATACTTTAAGTTCCGTCAAATAGTTTAGGCTATAAGAGGGAATGTGTAAATCGCACATTTACTGTCAAACATTTGTAAGTGCATTTCTCTCTTGTAGTGAATAGACACCTGTGTCTGTGTACACGCAGTCTGTGGCCCTTTGGGGTGGAGGTGTAAAGGAGGGAAACGCATCGGCATAATTATGCTGATGTCCATGGGCGTCGGTAGTAGTTAAAATGCTCCGGTTGCTCGTTTATTCCCCTATATTATAAGCCGCTCATACATATATAATAGGCAGAAAGGTTTGTTTGTTGTTAATCGTCTAAAAAGGGCATTTAAAGCATGGCAATTTAGAAAACTAGCCAAACTTACGATAACGATTAAAAGAAATATCTAGAACTTGGTACGTTAATAATACACGAAACAAAACGAGTGTATATGATGTATTTCGTGTATTATGAATAAACCAAGTTCTAGATTTTTCTTTTTTTTTTGCATAGTAATTAATATCTTAAATCGTGTTGGACATCATCTCGATCATTGTGAAATGCTCTTAAGATTTCCTAAGCATACGGACAATCATCAACTTTTTTTATGGATTCCGTTTTCTCTATTGGGGCACGGATACTAAAAATCTTCTCGGAAATCCCTTGCATTTTGCAAATTTTTGACCGTATTATTTTAGGTCGGTACTCACGTAAATTAAAATAAATTTCATAACACTTAAGTGGTTTTTAATATAAAAATGGAAGCAAATACCGACCTTCTAAAGAACAAACTTTGCACAAAAACAATTTAGTTGTCCCAGCCATGCATGAGTTCTCGTAGCGAATTTTTAATAACATTTTACACGTATTCATTTACCTTATCATGACTTTTTGTGGTAGCCTTGCATAGAGTTGCATGCTGCTAAATTCTCTTAGCACTTCTACGGTGGTTTAAATTCGTAGCGAAATAAAGTAAGAGATATCACGCGAAGGACAAACTCATGGAAATCTAATATATATTTTATAGGCTAGAAATAGGGTTAACTCGGTAGTTAACGGTCGGTAGTTAGTAGACGATCTACCGCCGCCACGTCATGGCGTTTCGTGTGGTGTGTGAGGTGACAACAATTGATAACCAATGAATAATATGGTTATTAGCATATCCTAATTAGCTATTTAATTATTTATCTAATTTTATTTGTAATTATAATTTTCCATTAATGTCATATGTGCCCATAGATACTAAAGTTATAATGGGTCGCATGATTCTAGTTTATAATTTTTTTAGGCAACCTAGCATTTTGACTACTACCGACACCCATAGTCACTCGCATCATTGTCGTCAACCAAACGCGTTGCCCACATTACGTCCCCCCCCCCACCGGCTACTCACAGACTGCACGAAACGCGACAGCAAAGCTATCCCTTTGCGGCATAATATATTGTAATAATGTGCCGCGGGTCTCACACACCAATTGACCCCACCCAGGTCCAGTCAAGGCGCGTAAATGCATTTCCCCACGTCAACACAAAAAAGAAATGGGTGAAGGGAACCTGCTGGTGAGAGAGGAGTATGCCGACGTGGCCTCCTCCCGCAGGCGAACGGGGGCGCGAAGGTGGCGCTATATCTTGCGCCTCCAGCGATAGTACTGCCCCCGTACCCGCGTCTGGGCCGAGATGGGTACCCGGTCCGTGTAGACACGGCGTCAATGGGACTGGTTCAGGGGCAGCCGGACAACCCTGAGGAAGAGAAGCCTGACCCTTTTGCCGGGGCCAGCTTGTCGTTGTAGGAGTCCTGTCGCCTGCAGATCCGAGACCCTACGCTTATGGCAGCTGAAGGCTACCCGTAGGTTTAGTCGTTAGGGAAACCCAAATTTCGAGTCCGACATACGGCCTAGGTGTGCCACCTAGGTCGATACGTATTATGCGTAGCTGCATTCCCCTGCATTAACGAAATCGATGAAAGGAACCCATTTTAAGCAGTCGAGGTGTTTGTTTTTCTATTGTGTTTTGTTTTTTTTTTTTAATTTTTCCGTATAAATGATTTCAGGGATTTGGGATGGGGATATTGTATAATTTGTCGTTTACCGTCATCACACAATACTTTGACAAGAAGAGGTTGCTCGTAGTCAGTATAGCGCAAACATCGGCAGGTCAGCATACAAACCTGTTTACCCTATCTACGTATCGGACTCATTTGGTCTCACGCACGCATATATGAGTTTAATTGGTGACGGGGCTACTCATTCCTGAATGGCGAAAGCACGAATATAACACAAGAATCTTTCTCCTTCCTTCGACCATAGTCACAGATAGACGAACACAAAAAGCATCCTAATTTTACTAAATTTCTTTACGTTTTTTTGATCAATTGGTTTTTCCCAATCCAATATTTGCATCAAATACTATTATCGAATAAGTGAGAATTACCATAAAGTAAGTAAGACGAATATCACGATACAATAATTGAGCAAAAGTAAATGCATGTAGCATTGCTCCTGCGGTCTTCTACTGACCGGTCGTCTTTTATTGAAAGAGATCTGCCTAGCACTGCGTTTTCGCCTACGTAAAATATTTCCCAAGTGAAAAGGATGGCACCCAAGGCGGTTCACACGCGTTAAAAAACAGGAACTTTTTTAGAGATAAAAACATTTTATTTATTATGTAAACTTTATTTGAGCTTAATTTCATTGAAATCGGCTTCATTATTTATAATATTAGTAGGAGAGGATAAAATGCATAGTAGTATTATGTATGTATGTACCATTTAAAACCAAGGTTGAAGTTGTTAATAATACCAGCTGTTTTACCAACTGTAGCAACCTAAGTAATGTAACAAAATCTAAGAATCTGATCTAAAAAAGTAAAAAATAATCTAAAATCGTTTAAACTTGGATAAAAGTCTGCTGACCGAATAGATGGAATGAAAAGGTTTGACGATCTAATGAGGTAAGTCATTAGATCATATTCTTTCAATTCCAAAAGAGTGTTTTTATTTTCTAACTACTAATCATTATTACTTACAGCAGCAGCAGTACTGGTGACCCCTGAGCTGGTGAAATGGTCTCTGCATGAGTACGAGGTGCGTGGAACGCTGCTTTTACTCTCTGGTGTGACTCTGAACTCGCTCGTCGGTGCTGTTCTTATGCAACCAGTTTCCTGGCACAGGAGAAAGGCCATACCTGAAACAAACGAAATAGGTGCCTTATTCATTTTCTGTTATCGTGATAGTTCCTACCAATCTTTTGCACCATAATTGATTCAGGAGAGACTAAGTACATATATTACATAACACCGATTAGAAGTAATGTTATTTTAGTAAGAAGCGGTATCATGCTAGATTGGCATGACTGGGTAGGTACCTGCTTATGTGATACAGTCCCACCGCAAAGTGACAATTTGTCATGAGGTTTGTCAGTTTCTGTTTTAATTGGAAGGCGGAATCATGGTAATCAGTCTCCAAACTTTATACGGACTATTGTATTCTCCAAAATTCTGGCTGCTCGCTTGCCCCTTTATATATACTATAAGAAAATTAAATTAAATTCTACTGCGTTACCTTGCTATGCTATGCAATGTCAGGGCACGTTAAGTTTATATGGACGTAAAGGTGGGCAACCAAGGGGATCTAGTGCAGTGTTTCGAAAATACATATGAAGTGTAACTAAGTTAAAAGAAAATAATATAATTATACTTATTAAGATAATTATTACCTTATCGTACGTATACTGCTTATTCCACTTGGTTGTCTTGTGGTAAGCTTGTTCAGCCATAGATATAGGTTCAGGGTTCGAGTCCGAGGTAGGACAAAACCAAAGGATTCTCAATTTCTAAAAAACAACACGGTTTCGGGAAGTTGTCGCTGTTCACCCAAGCACCTCGGAAGCCAGCAGTCCTGCGCGCGATTTCTCTCCCGGCTCTTGTCTGTCCTGTTGGACCTGTTGGACTACCGTCCCAACTTGATAGGAAAATGAGGGAGTAGACAGTGTACTTGTGTCTTCGTAAACACAAAGAATTTGAGCATTTCAACTGAGCATTTGAGCATTTTGACGTTTCAACGTCAAAACCAATGAAGTGATCAATATAATGTCTACTCAATTGTAAAACCTTCAACCCCGCATCAAGTACTAAACTAAACAGCTGCGATGGTATAATAAAAACCATCCATAAGAACGTTATTGTCATTTTAGGAACAGGTTTCAATGAGTAAAATCCATATGCTGTGCTGTCTGTACTTAGTAATGCCTTGTACAAATTAAAAAAAAAATCAATTATACGTCTTTGATGTTTATGACAATCTCTATTTAAACGAAAACCTCCTTAATAAGAAGATTTATTTAACTACCAGGAATTTTAGCAATTGTAAATTCATTAATATTGACGATTATAAATGGTACACTAGAAGTTCTATGAATTCAGATAATACATTTTATAGTGACTATTTGCCCCTTAAAATAATTGTTGTGATTGACTACTTAGAATATAGCAGGCGCTACATTGTAAAAAGTAATGAAAACAATCCTCTTTTATGGAATGACGGCAAAAAAAAAAATACAAAATGTTTTGAAGTTAATAAATAATTGCTTCAAAAAAACGACAATAATTTTTTACTTTAAAAAGAAACCTGTATTTGGAATAAATCATGATTCCATGATAATTTTAAGTCAAAAAAACAATGATTGATTATTTTAATAGATTATATACCTCGAATAAAACACAAGAAATGAATGCTTCAGAACATCACGCCTTTAAATTTAATCACGAGTAACTTAATTGTTATCAGCGTAGTCCCCTGTAGTTTTCGTGACTAAGAAATTAAATGTAATTCACCGAACCATTAATGTACTAGTAAACAAGCTTGATGTCTTGACAGTATCCATAAGCCTATTACAAGAAAAACAACATTTTGATATTGATGTCTTATGTGTTACAGAACATAATCTCATTGATCGTGATATAAATCTATTAAAACTACCAAATTATACATTAGCCTCAATTTTTTCACGTGATTCTGGGAAAGGTGGATCCTGCATCTTTGTACGGAACACATGCAATTTTACCGATTTAAATCTTACTAGCACAAGTATAACTTATGTTATAGAACGTAGAGGCGTACGATTATTGGATTTTAATATAATTATTATTTGTATTTACAGACCACCCAAACTAGATAAATTTATAGTTGATCTATTCTTTAAAATATTATACGACATTCTAAATAAATATGCTTTTAACAAAACAAGAAAATTAATACTTTGTGGTGATATAAATATTGACATACTTAAAAGAAATAAAATTAGTATAACTAGTATAGGATTAAGAGATTTACTATCTTGGTTTAATTTAAATCTATTGTTACGCAAACCAACACTATTAATGAGTGGTACATGCATCGATAATTTTATAAGTGACGTAAACTGACCTAAGTGTGATATAATTGAATTAGCTTTATCAGATTATCTGCTCAATTATTTACATGTGATATTTTTAACACATGTATCTAATCGACAAAACACATTTTATTTTCAAAAGAGATTACAATTAAGATAATATTTTAAAATTCCATAAATCAATAAGTAGCTTAAGTTTCAGTGATCTATATGAAAGTAGAAACCCAGAAGAAGCATATAAAAGGTTTTACAATATTTTTAAACTTTTTTATGATCTTTGCTTCCTTATCTTAAAAGTAAAATTATTTTTTAAAGATAAACCTCAATGGATTAGTACTGGAATAAAAAAACGTCTAAAATAAAAGGAGAACTACTACGGATATGTAGAAAATCTTCGTATATTCTAAATATAACTAAATGCAAGACATATTCTAAAAGGCTAAAGAAAATTATTAATCTAACACGTAAAGCGCAAAATGACTACAAAATCATAATATAATTAACAATAAACCAAAAAACACTAGAACGTGTAATAAAAAGTTCTCATCAAAACATAAAGTGGAGCCAATTAAACTCCATTTTTCTACCGCCATCAGTGCCGGAAGTAATTTTTAAAATTGTAAAAGGTTTAAAAAATTCAAAAAGCACTGGTATATATCGTCTTGATATCACTACTACAATTGTGAAAAGCGTGAATGCTTATATCTCTCCAATTTTAAGTCATATTATTAATCTATGTATAGAGTCTGGAATATTCCCTGGCGGATTAAAAACGTCTGTGATAAAACCATTGTTTCAAAAAAGGCGACAAACTTAATCAGGATAATTATAGGCCCATTTCATTACTTCTCGTATTTTCTAAAAAAATTGAAAAGTTTATATACAACAATTTAAGTCAATACATGGAAAGAAATAATATTATAGCACAGGAACAATTTGTCTCTATACAACTTTCTTAAGAGAGTGATGGTACAACTAAATATAAAAAAATGTGTGTGCGCAATATAGATGGATTTAACTAAGGCCTTCGACTATTTAGACCACAATATTTTAGAGCAGAAGTTAAACGCATATTGAATCCGTGATAATTGTCTTTTACCAATATCATCTTATCTTACTAACAGATTTCAAAAAGCTGAAATACCACGGATAAATATTGTTAATAATACTCGAAAACGTTATCTTTGTATCGAAAAAAAAAAATTGGAGTACCCCAGGGAAGTGTTTTAGGACCGTTGCTGTATCTCACATATTTTAATGATTTTCCAAAGAGACATGAGTGTACACATGACATGATTCTGTTTGCAGATGACAGCGCAATAATTATGACAGGCAAAAATAAAAATGCAATGGAAGAGGAAATTAACTCTACAATGGTAAAAATAATTTACCGGTTGACATCAAATAATTTGTTAATAAATTTAAATAAAAACAATTTAATGAATTTTAGAAGAGGTCATCGGAACCAATTATCAGATTTTTACATAAACGTTTTTATAAAAAACATATATGGGATCTCCTATAAATGTTCTATTTTGACGAATGTAAACATTCGATAAAATGTGGGAAAATCATGCCGATAGTATATGTTTACAGTTAAATAGATATTCGTACGCATTATGCATGCTCCCACAGGTGGTAAACCGTAACGCAGTTCTGGTAGCGTATAATTCTTACGTCACCTCTATATTGCGCTACGGAATTATCTTTTGGGGAAGTTTGTCTTATATAGATATAATTTTTATCGCCGATACATGTAAGCCACTCCTTGAAAATTTCTTCTTCTTTAGATTCTGACGCTCCATTGCCTCTATATTTAGGTAGTTGTCTTGTTCATTAACACCAGTACTAATTTATTCTCTTTTTCAAATAGGACAGGAAATAAAAATAAAATTTGTTTCACCCAACATTCTACAGCACAATTTAATAAATGTATTTTTGTTATGGCCCCAAGAATCTATAATAAATATATTACCACGTGAGTTAGCAGACAGGTCACTATCAATTTTTCAATTGAAAACTAAGTTATCAGATTTTCTTTTAAAAAAAATGCTATTATTCCCTGAATGAGTTGTTTTTCGACAAATTCATTTTATTTGTACACTATAATATGTCTTGCGCAGTTGGCATGTCACAATATAGTTGGCCGCTGTACCTAAAATTCAGCTAAGACGACATTACTCTATCGTTACTTAATCCAAGACTAACCTCACAGCAATTTCTTTTCATTTTCATTCACAGAATAAAAAATAATACATTTAAAAAAGCTGATTTTTTTATTCATAGCATCGTCAAATTTCTCCACTTCGTCACCATTAGTATAATTTATGATGCATTGTTGAAACATTACCTATATTTCCTTTTATCTTTTGTCCTGCAAGTGCTCGGAAATGTACGGTAACGAGTGACAATTCTAAAAGTCAATTGTTTCAGTGGAGTGCAAAGATAACTAGCTATAATTTTTTCCTAGCTGGCTCTGTTGGTAACGTAGCGGTTAGTCCGCGTGTTACGCCAGAGACAGCGGGTTCGAATCCTGCCTAAGGTCATGGATGTTTATAAATGTATTATATGTATTTCTATAATAAGAATGTTAAATATATACGATATCTTAAATATATAAAAATATTAAATATATTTCCGTTGTCCAGTACCTGTAACACAGGTCCTTACGGTACTTACCACTGGTCTAGGCTAACATGACATGGTAAGCCCACAGATATTTTTATTATTATTATTAACTTCTATTTACAGAAATGAAGCTATTATCCACTGAAATTGATACGGGAATCAGTCAATTGCCTTCAGTTGCAACAAAAAGTTCAAAAAATAACTTTGAAACTTGCACAGATAACCAGAGTCATATGCACAAGTACAGTAGTAAATATCAGAGCAAGAGAAATGGAATTGATAAGTATGTACATCTTATTTATATATAGTAAGAGGTAGGCCCAAGCCACATTTTAACCATTTTTTTGGGACGGCACGACCGGGGAGGTATCTCGCTCCGCCAGCGTAAAGTGACTGCTATGCTGTCGCGGTTCGTGCGGATTGTGAGTAGTCGGTGGCTCATTGGAGGGTATACATTAAAATATATTACCTACCTACAAGTACTTTCCCGGGTATATTGGTACAATTAGAATGCAATGCAGCAGGACACTCCCTCTTACAAGACAAATTATGTACCCCCTAGTTATTTATGTAAGTTTACAACAAACACCGGCTAATTTAGAATTTACAAAACTCGTTACTAAAAAGTTCTTCATAGTAAAATATTTTTGTTGTTATTACCTTTTGTGGGAAATCGAAAAGTGTAATTACGAACGCAATGAAATTTTTACACCTCAGGGGAAAGTACAACAAAAATATTTCTCTACTTATTTGTTGTTTCGCATTGCTATTTCGTGAAATAGTTACAAATCGTGTTTTTTTTCACTTGATAATGAGTTGTAATAGCATAAGGGGGCAAACGAAAAATCGGAGCGTTCTGAGGAATACCGACGCCAATGGGCATTCGCATGATTGTTACGCAGATGCGTCGTCCTACTCCCTTGCCCCCCCCCCACACTTAGGGGCCACAGGCGGCTCATAATCCGCACGAAACGCGGCAGTGACGCTGTCACTTTACGCTGGTATCCAGTGAGCGAGAAGTACGAGGGGTGAATGATAAGTATCCGAAATGACGAAGAAGAACTTTAATAATTATTTATAATTATTTTACATTTCAACCTACTTTCCTTCTACTTCGATGCATTTAGTCCAGCGCTTCTCCAATGCCGTTACACCAGTTTGATAAAATGTTTTCTGTAACCCCTCAAAACACTTGTCTACGGTGAAAATGACTTCATCATTTGATGAAAATTTTCGGCCACCTACCATTTCTTGAGACTCGGGAGTAAGTGGAAGTCGCACGGGGCCAGATCTGGAGAATAGGGGGGATGCGGTAATAATTCGACCCGTAATTCATGGAGTTTACCAACTGCAACCCCTCACGAGTACCTGTGCGTTGTCGTGGTGGAATAAACCTTTCTTTTTGGTTAAATGAGGAAATTTCTTTCACATTTTTTCACAAAATTTTTGCAGCAAGCTTGCAGATTACTCTCCATTCATTGTTCTTCCTCTTTGCAAAAAAAACTACAAAAATAATTCCTCGAGCATCCCAAAACAGTCGCCATCACTTTACCGGCCGCCAAAACCGTTTTTGCTTCCTTCCACTGCTTAGTTTGTTCTTTTGTTTGAGGTGTATAATGATGTATCCATGTTTCATCTACTGTCACAGAGCGCCGCAAATACTCGTTAGTATCACGCTTAAACAGCGCTAAACACTCCGACGAATCATTTACTGAGCGTTGCTTTTGTTTAACAGTGAGCAAACGCGGCACCCATAGCACACAAAGCTTTTTCATTCGCTAATGTTGGTGTGAAATGTTAAAAATGCGTTCAGAGAAGATGCTTACCATCTCTACTATCTGCTGCAACTTTAAGCGCCGATCATTCAAAACGATTTTTTGAGTCTTTTTAATCATATCCGGAATCGTGACTTCATTTGGACGGCCAGACCTTTTGGCACCTTCGGACCTCTGCCTTCCACGTGTAAAACCCAGGTGTTAATTGTACTCACTATAGGAGCAGTGTTACTTAAAACACTGACCGGCTTTATTTTAATCTGGGTTGCCGTTTTCCATTTTAAAACGTTAAACTTTACCACCGCGCGAATTTCGTTTCTTTCCTTTGTCGAGAAAATTTAATTCACACAAATTCTATCAGTTGGAATAAATTCAAACTTGACGTTCTATTTTCGAAAAGGTAATATAATATCATAATGTAATAAATAGTGTTTGCCTGTCTTTTTTATGAGTTAGTCGTTCTGGCCAGTTATCAACCAGCCCTAGTACCACCCGGTCGTGTCGATCCTATATCCATCCTATTATGTTTAATTGGGCCAACACCGGATGTAGGATGGATGCACGGAGCATGTATTGTCACGCACCATGCATGCCTACCTAATACCTAAAGTTGCGAATGGGCGGAGCCTGCGATCAACAGAGTGCGATGTGTTCACCGATCTATTTAAGAGACCGTTATGACGTGGAATTACATCGACCTACATATAAATAAAAAAACTGACTTATATATAACTAGTTTTATTGATGAAATACAATTAAATTGAACTGTTTCGGCAGAGCGAGAATTAACACCATTTAACCTAAGCCAAGTAAGGGTAGCTAGTATTGTATTCTTATTGATCCGGGACACCATATGTCGTTTATGTACAACTGCTAGTTTTTATCCGGTGTTCGGATATCACGCAGAAGTTACCGTTGTCTAGTGTCTATAACGCAAATAATGGAGCCAGTATAATAGGCGCCTTTGGTGACTTACGACCGCCCTAGACATCTGCATAACTTCTTTGCAAATGCACATTGCAAAAGCAATGACTTCTCTCCCCCTCCGATATACCACCGGAAAATCACAAACCGCACGAAAGTCGACGGCACATCTGTCACTTTACGGAAGTGTCATAATATCGCGAGGTGCCACGGTGGTTCTGACCCAACAACAATG
>JAFELO010001144.1:108941-153983 GCA_017140195.1 Eumaeus atala
TATGAGTAGCCGGTGGCCCGTTGGGTGGGTTGGGGGTAATCATGCCCACCGTATCAGGGTAATGGTAATGGGCATCGGCAATTACCAAACACCTCCGATTGCGAGTTTGTTCCCCATATGCTATAAAATTAATCTCATACAATTTATATTTGTGCAGGTTATTTGGCGATTTTTATGATACGATAATGAGAAAGAAGTTTCTGCTTTCAATCACACCCTTGGGACTGTCACTGGCAGGTTTTGTGGATGTCAAATTTATCAAAATGCTCCCTCAAGCTTTGCACTTTATGGCTTGGAACCAGGTACGTAGTTTCTTACGGTTATTTCAAAACGGAGGAGATTTGACATGTATTTTTTACGGTTCCGTAACCTATTATTAACTTCTCAATTTCATTTCATTTCACATAGAGACGGTAATGACAGTGAATAATGAAAGCCAAGAAAATTATATCCATCTTTCCGACTGTCTCTCACAGAGCCGTACCTCATCAACCATATTAGCTGTCTAGCTATAATGAAGTTCAACTTAGCATTTTTTTTAAAAATAAATTGCATATATCTAAAAATCCTTATGGTTCAAAAAGTCTATTTCTATCTAGTAAACAGTAACGAATATTTAAAATCGGTACGCTGAAATTGTATGACTGAAAAATAACCAACACAAACATAATGTTTTACACAAATTTCACGCAGGCACCGCAAATAAATGTTCAATATACACATAAGCTTCAAGAATCGCAACCCAGCCAGTGGTTTTATTGTTATGGTTTATTTCAGGCTGATATAAGCTGGGCCATGTTGATGCAATCAATTGGAGATTTAATAACAAGAACTTTATTTATTTTAACACATACTTGGCTGAATAAATTCGAAAAGCGCGAATTGTATATCTGTGGACTTGTAATTGCTTTTTTCACAAGAATTGGTAAGATTATGTAATCAATAAATTGTATCTGTGGCTTTGAAAACGTTAAACCTATCCCATGGGTTCATCTATAAGTATTATAAAATGAAGTCTGCAATACTGTTCGTCTGTATGTGATCTATTTTTTAAAAACCTACATAACGGATTTCCATGCAATTTTCACCAATTGATTGAACGATTCCCAGAAGGCTTTGTGTGTTCAATAATACATTTTATTCATGGTTCGGACAGAACATTTGTTTAAATATAAAATGGTTTTTCTATTATCATTATAATAGATATTATTGCGTCAAGTCCTATATGTGTCCTCTTGTGGGACAATGGTCTCCCCAATTCTTTTTTTCATTGTCTCTTTCAAAGCTTCGTTGTGCCAACCAGATATATCCATTGAGTTCATCTCGCCATCTCCTTTTTTTCTGCCGCGTCGCCTCTTTGAGTCAGGGTCCCGCGAAGTCGCAATTTTTGCCCAATTTCAGTTTTTTTAGATTATATCGTAATTCATATCTGTACCAAATCATACGAATCCCTCCAGTGGTTTTTGCTTTGAAGGAACAACATGCAACATACGAGTACATATATTGAAACTTTTACGTGTCATAAATTAGTGACATTGTGCTCAGTTGCTCTGGTGAGACCTGCGGACCCTACGACTATAGGTGATGTAAAATTTCATAAAGCAACCAAACGATATGCAAGTGCGTGGTCATTTTCATCGTGTTACAGCCTGAACTTCTTGACGAATTTGAGATTATGAGCGTGTGACATTGGGTACATAAAGTAGATTTTGAGCAGTAAGACACAACTTATTGTAAGAGGTGCCATGCTGCAACGTAATTGGGCCGGCATGACTGGGGAGGTACCTCTCAATCACATAATATCGCCATAAAGTGACAGTTACGCTGTCACGTTTAGAGCTATTCGTGAGTAGTCGGTGGCCCATTGGGGGAGATGGAAAGGAGGGCAACGCATCGGCATAATTATTCTGATGTGCATGGGCGTCGGTAGTCGTTCAAAGGCTCCGATTGTTCGTTTGTCACCCTATGCTATAAAAAAAACCACACACAAATTGTTGTATTAAGTATTCTCTAAGTGACAAATAGTAAGGCCTAATATATGTGCCAATATTGCATTGGCATTTACTTTTACAAAACTGGTAGAGCTATCCTGCATTACCGATTAGGCTGGAACAACCTCTAGCTCACGCGGATAGCCTTAAAATTGATAGCTATTCTGTCGCGCTTCGTGCGGTTTGTGAGTAACAGGTGGTCTATTAGTGTACACGGGTGGGTGGGCGACGCGTCTATGTATGTGGATGGTAGGCGTCGATAGTCCCAAACGCCTGTCCCGTCCTGTTCCTGTTCTATTTGTTCGTTTGTGTAGGGAGTCAAGAGTTGCACGTCAGGGAACGGAGCCGGTGCGCAAACCTCCGTGCATCTCCCGCGATTCGCTCCCTATACTGAGAGGTGGGTAGGAGGCATGGGTAGTGGTGGTTGTCGTTAAAGCACAGGAGGCTATGCTTTACTGCAGGGTGAGAACCTGACTCCTTTGTACGTTCCTAACGTTAGAGGGGGATGTTCTAGGTTATCGGATCACCTTCCCTTTTGGAGAAGTCCGGTCCCTTACGAGGGGCTGGCCAGTCGCCGCTGACAGATCCGGAGTATCTCAGTATGGGCGGCCGATGACATCCGGGTTTTTAGTGGGTGTTTGGTAATGCCGCGAGTCCCACACACCCATCGGATCCCACTCAGGTCCGGTGGCAGTGCGTAAAAGAATTTCTCCGCGAAATGAAAATAGGAAGCTATGCTATAAGAAAAGGGACGGAGAATCGCTTGGTACGTTGCGATTTCAACCTTTGTAAATCGACAATATCTTTTCAGGAATGTTATGGTCGGACAATCCTACAGTATTGCTCACTTTCCTCACCGTAATGGGTGTTTCGAGATGTGCTATCGACCTGCTGGCGCCGTTGGTCGTTGCCGAGTGTATAGGAATGGAGAAATTTAGCGCAGCTCTGGGGATTGTAATGCTCTTATCGGGAGTGTTTAAACTATTGTTGGCTCCATTGATCGGTGAGTATTACCTACTAATTACTACTTATCGAGAGGGACTTGGTAGTACTTTGCTGCATTACAGCTCAATTAGGGCGGAACTACGAGGTAGCTCGTCATGTGATACTTGGCTGTCACGTTTCGTATGATTTACGCGTTTTTCTGGCTCATTGGAGATAAGGGTGCAGGGAGGAATACAGGACATAACCATGCACAGTGCGTCAGCAGTCATTAAAAACTCGGACTGTCAGGCGCATTATACTATATAATCATCATTATCAGCCCTTAACGATCCACTGCTAGACATAGGCCTCTCTCAATGAACGCCAAAACGACCGATGTCCTGGTACTTGAATCCATCCCGGACCGGCTGCACGCAGATCGTCTTCCCACCTGGTGAACGTTCGACCAACACTTCGTTTTCCAAACGCGGCTGCCGCTCTAGAACCTTACTGGCCCACCTGCCATATGTTCTTCTGGGTGTGTGACCAGCCTATTGCCGCTTCAGCTAGCCTATTCGTCACGTAATGTCGGATACTTTAGTTCCCTGCCTTATAACATCGATATGAATTCTGCCGGACAGAGAAACATCCAACATAGCAAGTTCAATAGCCCGTTGACCAGGCCTAAATTGGGAGGCCGTGTTTCTTCCCTGTAGGTCATCACGGGGAGGACGCATTGGTTGAAGACTTTCATCTTCAAGCTCTGCGGTATTTTATACTATACAGAATGAGCCACTCAGTCACTTCATTTATTATTTCCTTTTGAGGTGCCAGGAGGGAAAATCTCACTGTAGTTCAAACATTTATTTTGGCCTAAGGAATATTTAGTCCTTCGGCCGAGAAGTATGTCGTTTGGAACTACCACTTTCAAGCTTGTGCTGTTAAAATAACATATTATTACTTCGTGTAAGAATTACCACAGCTGTGAGTTGTGACATACAAATAGCCACGTTCACCCTATCATACAGAATTTTCTTTTTGTTAACACGGGGAAAAGTGGTTTGTGGTATTCATCAAATTTGGGACATTGCAATAAGGTGAGGTTTCCATCCTAAGATGGTAAAAGCGCTTCCTCCTACTCCTATACATTACTCCACTTTTCCCCTTTTATAAAAGGGGCACGACCCCAACATCCCTTCGGTTCAGTTGGCTTCGCAAAAGGAGTCTGGGTTCGGCCCAGGCTGCTGAGCACCACCGCCACGACAAGGCTTTTGGTAAAAATCCAACGGGATTTCTCATACTTTTCTGACTCAGTGGCTAGCCATAGCCCCCAGATTACAACATGCATAATGTCTTTTAGCAAACTATATCTATGTGTGTGGACTTACAGATGCCGTCCGTGATTTGACAGATAGTTATCCAACCGCGCTTTATATCCTGTCATCATTTTACGGTATCATCATCATGTTCTGGTCCATTGAGCTCCTATATAAGAGAAACAAACACAAATGGACTAGAAGAAAAGAGATAACGAAGATAGAAACGAATATGTAATAAAATTGATGAATAGAGACTGTGTTTTTTTGTAAGGAGTTTATACATAAGGGTTATAATACAACAATAAATTGGATCATCTTATAGGTATCTAATGATGTTCAAAGCCTGATTGCCTCGTGGTCCCGTGGTAAGACTATTCAACCACAGTCGTGAGGTCCTGGGCTCGCGTCCCGGCTCGGGCCAAAATGTTATTGAGATATTTCAATTTCAATATATGCCTCGGAGGACACGTTAAGCCATCGTTCCTGCGCCTGATTTCTCTCCTGCCGTCCCATTGGAGTAGGAGAATGATAGAACAGGGAGTGCACTTATACATGCTCACACACTTGTGCACTATATGTGTCCTGCGCAGTTGGCTACTCTCTATAGTGATAGCCGCCGTGGCTGAAATTCGACCGACATTATAAATGTTCCTAGCCTACACATACAGAAAAATATATCCAGTAGTCTTGTTACAAAATTTTTAGGGTTCCGTTACCAAATGGTCACAAGACAAAAATCACAGACTTAGAAATCGGAAATTAAACATGCAGTATATTTGAAATTTAGAGGGTAGGTGTAATTTATGTACCGTCATAAAATGATGTAGTATGATTTTAAAAAATAAAACTACGGTAGCATTGCACACGTGTAAGTGAGGTGTAAAGAAAATTAAGAGGGTATAACCGAGTAGTTTATTACAAATTGAAACTGGTATTTCAAATTGCTACGGTGATTTCTAGGAAAGTTTTCTGATTAGGTAGGAAGAGGTAGTGCCATGTTCCTTTTTTAATACAAAAGGGGAGCAAACGAGAAATCTTTTTACGACTACGGACGCCCATGAACATCCACATATCTACTATGCATATGCGTTGCCCTCCTTTCTCCCCTTCCCTCTTCCCAATGGACCATCTCCTGCACATGTGGAGGTAGTACCAGGCATAATGCATGACACTGCATCATTCTTTGCAAAGGAATTGGCCCGGCACGACCGGGGAAGTACCGCTTGCTCACTTGATACTGCCGTAGAATGACAGCGTCTCTGTCGCGTTACGTGCGGGTTGTGAGGGCAACGCATCTGCGAAGTATGCAAATGTCGGTGAGCGTCAGTAGTCATCAAAAGGCTATGATTTCTTATTTGCCCCCTACGCTATAAAGAATATTCCGCTAATACTTTAGGATTCAAGTAAAGTGGTAATAAGTCCCTCTACATTTAAACTGCCGCGGGGCAATTAAAAAAAATGAAAAAAAAAATATCCAACGAAAATCGGTTGGAACAAAAGGAAGAAAGAAAGGACGTTTATTAGACCATAAACAAGAGACAGCCTTGTCGTGGCGGTGGGGCTTAGTAGCCTGGGGTGAACCCAGACGAAGCCAATTGAACCGAGGGGGATTTTGCACCCCTACTATAAGAAGAGGGGAACAAAATTGACAGTAGGAGGAGAAAGGGGCGAAGATGGGAACCTCACCCCATCGCCCTGTCCCAAAGCCGGTGGGGTTGTCCTGTAGTGCGGGGGCAACCCCGTCTGTGGAGATGGGGCCGCTCCCTTAGGTGCTGGCTAGCCGTCTAGGCGCCCTGATGATTTGTTGTTCCAGGGCACGTCACCAATGGTTTTTGTGGGTATGCGGTACTATAATATGCCGAGAGTCCACAGACCACTGGACCTCAACCAAGGCCAGTGAAGGCGCGGAAATGCGTTTCTCCGCGTCAGCAAAAAAAGAGTCAAACATGATAAACATGGCACCCGACAACGGGTTTCAAACAAACCATCTGTGGGGCATCAAATAAAATATATCATAAAAAAAGAAAAGAAAAAATACGTACAATACGCGCATATGAACAATAACAAGAAAGCAAAGAAGTACTAAATTGTTAAGAAATAGTTAAAATTAGTTAAAGTATACAGCTAACACAGAACAATTGGAACGAATAAATTTACAGAGATACACATAATGATATTATATGCATACATACATACATACACACATACATACATACATACATACATACATACATACATACATACATACACACATACATACATACATACATACATACATATATACATACATACATACATACTCGTACATACATACATACACACATACATACATACATACATACATACATACATACATACATACACACATACACACATACATACATACAAACATACATACAAACATACATACATACAAACATACAAACATACAAACATACATACATACATAAATACATACATACATACATACATACATACATACATATATACATACATACACACATACATACTCACATACATACATATATAGGTATATTGTTAGTTGATAGATATATTCCCAGCTACATCCATCCTCCGATGCTGCTCGAAAAAAAAGACCTTTAGATGTCGGCTAAATGTTTGTGCAGTTTTGAGTGCTCTTATTGGTGTTGGCAGATTGTTCCACACTTTTGCAGCTGCGTAGCGAAATCTACCTCTAAAAGCGGCCGTCTTACGTGGGTGCATTGTGTAATACGTCCTGTTCAAACTCTATCCGTTGATAAACAAAAGGAGCAAAATGGCTAATAGACATAAGCTCACTTTGTATGTCACATGCATTCGACCGATCTTGGCGTACTGCAGTGCCGCATTCGCGCACATATCTCCTCAGCAGATACATCGGTTGCAGAAACTGCAAAACAGGTTCCTGCGTACGGCCACTGGTTGCCCCTGGTACGTACGCAATATCGATCTACATTGTGACTTTAAATTGACCTCGATCAAGGGCCACTTCAAAGAACTCTCTCAAAAGTTCTTCGATAGGGCCCTGAATCACCCGAACAGTCTTATAAGAGAGACGTCGGTGTACGATCCGATGCTAATAACCGACTCCCGATATCGTCGGCCGAAGCACGTATTGCACGACGCCGACGACGCGATAGCCGTAGCAGTTGCTAAGTCCACCCTTGCACACAAGCAAAAACACACCCAGACACGCATCCTCAGTAAAATGCCACTAGGGCAAACCCACGGATAGTAGGTTTTAGTCGGTAGTAGGTAGTAGTTATAGCTACACGACTTGACCCGACAAACTCTTCAGGCCCCCATGGGTCGGTTGGACGGTGCATAAATGCATTCCCCTCCTGCTAGAACCAATACGATATACACCGCTCGTACCGGTCGAGCGTTGAACCTTACATATAGTTACACAGCTATAAGACATATGACTGACAGAATGACAAACTCACACACCGCTTACGGAAACGAGCCCGGGTTCGAATCCGTGAGACGTGAGCTCAGATGAATGTAGAAATACAATAACGCGATTTTAGAGAGCTCTAATAATAAAAACAAAATATGATCACGGCTTCTAGCCGATTTGAAGCGCAAATCGACCCCATCCGTCGGTGGGTGGGGGAGGAGGCCGGCCTCCTCTGACAAGCCAAACCGAAAGACGAGCTCAACTCTCCTTATACACGTCCCGTAAAATTAACGGCACCGTGCGCGCGCCGTCCCACTAGCGTGGGGAGGGGGACCGTTTCACCCTTTTCGGTCCCAAAAATAAATCACGATAGGGTAATGCCCACAAAAATTCCGGTATGCTTCTTCCCATCTGCGGGAAAAGAGGGGGGTCTGTCCCCCTTTCGTCTACCTAAAACCTGAAGACAAAAAGTCTTCCGTAGACCCGACGAACTGTAGGGGCGAGGGCAACAGCTCCGCCATCAGTAATAGGGGGATCTGGAAAAAAAAAATGGGTGCATTGCAAGCTGATGCGAGCACTTCCTGCGCGCGGTGAGCCAACTTAGTTTTTCGTACAAGTATATGGTGGTTCTTTGTACTTCACAACTCCAAACATATACATAGACACGGAATGTGATGTTTGCGACGCGGTTTCATTTTGAGAATGGAATGTGAATTTAAAAACGGCGTGACATGAGCTTCGCCTTTGCCGCCAAGGAAACCTTCTTCGACTGGCTATAGGCCGGTTTTTTTTTGTCTTTCTGTGTCTTTTGGTTATATAAGGCTACCTACCAGGCATGATATTGGTGACGAGGCCTGGGCTGAAGTCCAACCGTCAAGGCGATCTACATGAATTAGCTGGATCGACATGGACGTGGTCGGTAGGAGATCAGCGTCTGTGCATTAGTTAACACATAATACTGACAATGTCTGATCATGATACGGCCTTACTAATTTATAACACTTTTTGACGAAAATATAAGATTGTCCATAAAATTTGTCAAACGAATTTGATGGTTTTAGGTTCCGAGTTATAATTTATGTTATGCGAAGAATTCGGACGGATAAAAACTGGTGGCCTGTCAGCTGTGATCTAGATTAATAATACGCTGGAGCATCACAAGATGGATGCCCCTGCATTGATAAGAATAAGTAAGTACCTTTTTCCTGGCCTTAAAAATACGGCCGGTATATTTTAACACAGTATAAAATTACTTGCTCATAAAATTGTTCCGTAAATATCCTTTTTTTTTTTGTTGTCGCGGGGAAACGCATTTACGCGCCTTCACCGGCTCCGGGTGGGGTCCAATGGTGCTTTTGGGGGCTGACTAGCCGTCGAGGTGCCCTGATGATTGTTGTCCCAGGGCACCTCACCAACGGCGGCACTGATCATATATATCCTACAAAATCTTATACATCCGATAATTTGTGTGTATGTGCATTGTTACTTCACGAATAAGTCACTAAACGGGTTCACTGACACATATATGGATTACGTACGGTCAACGTCGATGGTGTGATCCCCAAGTCGTAGACGAGAACGTCTACCTCGGTCAACTATTGCAATCAGATATCACTTCGAGAAGGTAGCCGATAGAAGGATTCAGTTGGGTTGGGCAGCATTACGGAAGGTTCATCGCATTCTCACGTCGACTACACCGCAGAGCTGAAGACAAAAGTCTTCAACCGATGCGTTCGCCCTGTGATGGTCAACGGGGCCGAAACATGACCACTTAGTTTAGGACTGGACCGCATGTTTGCGGCAGCTCATCTGGCTATTGAACGTGCTATGTTGAGTGTTTCTTTATCCCATATAATTCGTAACGAAGTCTTAAGGCAGATAACAAAATTTCCGATATTACGCAAAGAATAAGCACGCTGGAGTGGCGCACACTCAGAAGATCTGATGGCAGGTGGGCCTCTACGGATCTGGAATGGAAGCCACGTTTAGGAAAACGAACTGCTGGTCGACCGTTCATCAGGTGGGAAGACGGTTTCCGTGTAGTTACTGGTCCGGGATGGATGCGTGTAGCAAGAGATCGGTCGTCTTGTCATTTGAAGAGGCCTATGTCCAGAAATACACCGATAAGGGCTGATAGTGATGATAGATTACATTCTAGAATAACGTAACTATGTTTGTTATCCAGTACAAACGAGGGGGTGGCTTTTAATGGTTACTGACGCCCAAAAATATCCGCTTAATAATTCCGATGCGCAGCCCTGCTGGCCTTCTCCCCTCCCGCAGACTACCGGCCGCACGAAACACGAACGGAAGCTATCGCTTAGCGGCAGTTTCATTTGAGAGTAATGTGCGACCTCCCTGGAGATGACGGCCCGAATCGACAGCAATGCGGCATGGACTTACTTCTCACTGTAGTATAATATATATTATCTGTGGATTTATCACACCACGTTAGCACAGTCCTGTGGTAAGCACCGTAATGACTTGTGTTACAGGTACTAGACAGCGGAAATATATTTAATACTTTTTTATATATTTAAGTCTTTTATTATAGAAATACATATAATACATGAACATCCATGACCTAGGCGTGATTCGGACCCGCGACCTCTGACGTACCACGCGGACTAATCGCCACGTTATCAACTGAGCCAGCCGGTCGTCAAATACTACCAATATGTATCTTACGTACTATCGTTGACCCGCGGTTTTGCCTTCGTGCTCCCATTAACGAGATAGTATATAGTCTTCCTCTATAAATTGGTTAACTAACATGAATCTAGAACGCTAAAACATCACTTACAAATTAGACCACTAACTCCTGAGATTACTGCGCTCAGTCCCAGCGACTCTTCGGCTTTACAATGTTACAGCAGAATTTACTCTTAAGAGTATAATCAGTAGACAGAGAAAGTAGCTCTCTCTCAAATGTAATTTATTGTAAGAGACAAGGTAGTGCTTGTTGCATTGCAATTGAAATGGAGCGACACGTTTGGGAAGGCTCCCGCTCACATGATACCACCGTAAATTGACCACTTGAATTTCGACGCTTCGAGCGGTTTTTAAGTAGGCGGTGGACCTATGGAGGAGAGGAGTCGGTAGTCCTAAAAAGGCCAGTCGCGTTTTGCCCCCCCCCCCTCCCCCTCTATACCATAAAAAGACGTCTAGGCTAACGCGATTCCTACAGATAGTAATTATTAAATTATTATTATAAGACGTGTGTGTCTTATCTATCTTGAGGAGTAAACTCTGAACATACACTTCTAATGGCGATTACCCCATTGCCATAGTTAAACGATGTTTATTTGCACTTAGCCTTTCCTACCCATGACATGTTTCACGTAGAATAACACATTTTGTTTACTAACAATTAACAATATACATTGAAATGGGATTTTACCGTTGTTATAAACGTAAATAAGTTTAATTAATATTTATCAACAGGCGTTGTTTCAACAACAGCTATTTGCTTTAGTATTTGATTTACTGCCTTAGCAATGTTTTCCATTCTGTTGTGTTTATTGTGCAACCTATAATGAAATACATCAAATTTATTTTAATATAACATAGTGACCTATAGCGCTCTGTGCGGCAGACGCCAGTGTGTGTGTGTGTGTGTGTGTGTGTGTGTGTGTGAGTGCGTGTGTGTGTGTGTGTGTGTGTGTGTGTGTGTGTGCGCGCGCGCGTGTGTGTGTGTGTGTGTGTGTGTGTGTGTGTGTGTGCGTGTATGTGTGCGCGTTTGTGTAAAAAATACCCGCCAAGAGCGAGCCGGACTCGCATATAAAGGGTTCCATACCGACAAACAAAAATCCTATTTCTCTCAAATTACCAATGCAAAAATCAGAAGGAGATACACTTTTCAACCGAATATCTCACAAAGTATTAGAACAATCCAAAACCTTCTTATCTTCCATCTCATTGGGAAATATCTATTAAATGACATTCCACACGGCTATGGTCTCTCAAAAAAAATCAACCCTCAGTTACATGTATGGAGTACTTACTCTAACTCATTTTATATTTTTAAATCATACTAGATAATTTTGTAGGGGATTATAAAATACATCTACTTTGCATATTTTAAACAATCTCTGAATAAAACGTCTGTGACATACGGACGGACAAACGTAAGGACTGACGGTTGGACAAAGGGAAATAACGAAATTATAAAGGTTCCGTTTTTATTCATTCGGCTGCGAAACCCAAAAAAACAATAAAATAGCCTGTTTATCTCTGAAAGGCCGGCAACGCATCTGCCAGTCCTCAGGTGTCGCGGACTTCTATGGGTGTTGGTGACTTACTTACAAGTAACCCAACTGCTCGTTTACCTCCTATGCTATAAAAGAAATCCTCAAAAGTCCGAAATTTCTTTTGTATTCAGGTTTTCCTCATTTCTCGCAAGCCCCGGCAAGTAAGATACTATTCAAAGTTACGGTGTAAGTAATATATCTTTGGTGTCTGAATGTTATGGCCGGCATTGGAGTAGTAGGGCGGACGTCCCTCCAATTTACGTTAAACGTCTGCCGACATTACGATCGTAAATGTTACGAACTTGCTGACAAATACATTGGTAATATACCAATATTCTTATATTGATTGCTTAAGTTTTTTCTTGTGTCGCTTAAAATGCTTCTATACATTGCGACCCATCCTGAGCGGAATGGAACGATGGAAGTTTAAAAATTCACTAGAACTCCATGAACCAATGAATTACTGGTCACTTCGGTGATAGGCCGAGTCCTTCAAAAAGGGAAAGGGCTTCTAAAAAGAGTGAAAATTGCATAAGTTATTGAAATCTTCCGTGGCAATTTTTAAAAGCCGGCCAGGTGCGTGTAAGACTCAGTGTCATTTGACAAGTGCTACTGGGATTTATCAATTCAAACAACAGTCCGAAATCAGAAAATTGGCGGTGTTGCAACCCCGTGCCTCGTAGAGCATGTTGATTTTGCGCGTGATTTCTCTCCGATCGTGTTGGATTGGATCGGAAAAGGAGAATGAATGAACAGGGAACGCACTTGTAACTGCGCACAGATTCGGCTGGGACACTATTAATACTAATGTAATTTAATGTAAATATATGAAACCGCAAACATAAATTTAAACATAATAAAAAGTAAGCTTACGTAGGTATTCAACAATTTGTATCAGTTTATTATTATAGAGATATATTTATAATATAAGCGGTTTTGAATTAATTCCTATCTTGTAACTGTACTGCAAGTATTACATTTGCTTATCTTTAATTAGTACGTTAGTATCTATCATATTATTAATATTGAGTTGAGTCCGTTACAACATTTAAATGGAGGTCTCGGTCAGTGTCGTAAGGATCTCGATAATTTTTATACTGTATATGTATGATGTATATAATTTTTATACTATATATGTATGATGTATATAATTTTTATACTGTATATGTATGATGTATATTATTCTGACAGCCCCTCGCCGTATACTGCTTATGGAGTCATTCTGTATGTCTTTGTAGTGTACGGTTTTTTAAATGTACCTCAAGACTGCCACCGCCGCGTGATGGTTTCGTGTAGGCATTTTAATGTGTCGAGTCTCCGGATTATAACAACTCTTTCGTGGGCCCCGTGACTTGTGGATAATTAAAATGCATGAGGTATCTAGTTCAAAAAGTTACAGTATTAACGTTTTTCAACTAGATACCTCCGCCCGTCCTGGAAAAGCGAGACAGCAAATATATCCTATAAGGTTTACATTGTTTTGTAAGGTAGACACAGAAAACAAGTTAATGGCCGACTTGTTTACGGAACTTTGTATTAAAGTGATGTATGCGGGAATAGAAATGAGATAGCGCAGAATTAATATCTTACCTAATGATATTAATTAATGACAACCGATATTATATTATTAACAACATTGATATTCATCAATTTCATGTAGATAAGACCAAGGCGATTTAAGTTTAGGTATGAAAGTTATGGTCTAAGGGTCTGCACCGGGCAAGTATGACTCATTTAGTAATGGAGATAAGGCTGGCGGTTGTAGTGCGGTCGGTGGCTTCCCTGTAGCCCATTGGAGGATGATAACAATTAAGTGGATGTCTTTCTGATTTTGAAGTGAATGACACTACATCCTCCTATGCAACGCATTTCGGCCGGCACGACCGAGCAGGTATCTCTCGCTGACATGTTACCGCAGTAATGTGACATCTACAGTGACGCGTCTCGTGCGGTGTGTGAGTAGCCGGTGGTCCACTGAGCGGGGGGTGCTAGAGGAGGGCAAGACATTGGCATAGTATTTATGTGGATGTTTATGAGCGTCGGTAGTTTGGCCCCTATTCTATAGAAAAAAGTATAAGGTGTCGGCGCTCATGAAAACTCTTCGATATGAAAGTACGTTTGAGCACCAATACTATAAAAATATCTAATAGTTAAATAAAAGGGGTTCTTGAATATATTATTGTTAGAAATTAAAAGATGAAATAAAAATAAGAAGCACTCATTATCATTACATTACATATTAATCCTTGAAGTTGAAACTTCAAAATTATTTATTTTAAATTATTTTAAACAAAATCATTTAAAAGATACACTATAATTCGTGTGGATAATAAATTTAAAATAAAATTTAAGATGAATGCAGATGTTACTCTACTAACAGAGAAACATACACAAGAAGTGTCTCAATTTTACGGGGTAGTCTTGAACACTTCGAACCATGGAACCTTCCATGGAACCTTCCATGGAACCTTAAAATAATTAGATAATGGGGGTATAATATAATATTAACAAATACACTGTCTATCACATATCGTTCTGTCCAACACAGCTGGTGCTGAACCGACGCCGGGCTGTCCACACGTTCGCAGACTGCCCAGCATTGAGCATAGGAATCTATTCTCCAGCATCAGCTTTATACAGGAATTTGACCGAATTTATCCCTTTCGGCAGTAATTAATGCTATAGTTGAAAGTGCCAGATATTGAATGGCTATCCCCCGTTTACGCGAGTAGGTCATCTCGCAAGAACTGGAATTAGTCCGAAAGGGAAAAAGGGGCAGAGGAATATAAGGGTCCTCTGCTCGCATCAGAAGACCTTTCAGGCGCGTGGCCTCCGACCGTCGTCGCCAAGCGAGGCGCCCGGTAATGGAGCTCACGCATAAAAACGTACGTAAGAGTCTGGACGTCCGAACACGACTAACGCGGACTGGCTTCAAAACGGAGATGTGCTTACAATAATATAGTAAGATCCCGCCGACGAAAGCGCGGAGGAATACCATTCGGCTCTCCGGACTTCCGTCACAGTGCGGCATTAGGTTACACCGCGTTTGTTTACTTCCTGAGAGTCGCACAATAACTGCTCGCAGCTTCCGATGTGATTAATCGTTTATCTTTTTTGTGTGGATGGTGCATAACAATGTTTTATACACCATCTAATCGGCTATAGCTTAGCCGGTGTATCGGATGCAGCACAAGAATGTGTCACTATCATCTGAAAACCAATGCCAGTGCAACACTATGCAATTCACTAACTCTCCCCATATGTCAGCGACGGAACGCCCCGCTTGTCCAGTACCCAGCTCGGTAGGAGCCGTATAGTAAGTTGGATAACGTCTTGTTTGGACTCCTTGATGTTTGTTACTAAGCGGGAATGCCGTCTCCTCTTTGCCGTCGCGCCGAAACATTCGTGCGGGATATTACATCCCCGCAAAAGTTGTTTTCGGCAGACACAATCACTACTGATTGTGTCAACAGCTAGTTGTAGTGTAACCGAGCTGATCATTATTCTCCTCTTCGACAGTTTATAGTTCCCAATTTTTAAACGCACGGCGCTGCTTGACATGACAACAAAAGTGGTGTCAAATATGCTCCGCATCACTCCGCATAGTATCCAAGGAGTAGTATTTTTATACCTTGATAACAAGGCAAATGATTATGACAGACGAGACAGTAAGCTGTATGCTATAAAAATTACTTTATATAAAGAAAGGAATAAGTACAATCAGAGTAAACGTGACCCGCCTTATTCTAGAACGTTTCGCTGTAACAATTCGGCTAATCGGTGACCTGCCACAGTACAAAACGGCCTTGTCTTTGGAAATGGCTAGCTGTAATGTCAAACGGTGACTTATACAATCTCGACTGCGACAGTTACGTAGGTTTACAGCACCTATTAATTATGATAAAATTATTATGCAATATTATGAAAATTCATTTATAGTACACAATAATGGTTTAGTTTTATAGTTAATTAAATCTTATTCATTTTTTATTGAAACGATTGCCTTTAAATAGCTTGGAACATTCAGTAATTAATATCTTTTTAATGTGTTTATTTTACAAACTATGGATGTTGAGAAAACTTGAGGATACTGCATCACATTAATTAATATAAGTATTTACTGATATTAAGTAATTATATATTTACTTATACATTAATAATATTTTTCCATTCCGTAATAATTATAATTTGTCCCACTTAATTCCAGTTGTATTAATATTTTTTTTCGGAGTGGCCTACTACTGGTTGGCGACGCTATGCTCCCGCCCCTACAGTTCAACACACCAGTGAAGACTTTTGTGTTTTCAAGTTTAGGGAGACGATAAGAAACCCCTCTCTTTTCCTGTAGATGGGAAGAGATATACCGGGTCGTTTGTGGTTCCCCTCACCACGCTGGTGGGACCGCGTACTCACGGTATCGTTTATGATGCGGTGTCATGAATAATGATAAATTGAGCACCAGATTAAAGTCACAACGTATGTCGACGTTTTACATGTACCAAGGACATCGAGTAACCAAGGATCTATTTTGCATTTTCCGCAAACGTTCGATTTGGGTGAGGGATATGTGCGCGAATGCTGCACTGCAATAGGGCATGATCGGTGAATTCCTGTAAGATGCAAAGTGAGCTTGTGTCTATAACCCATTTTGTTCTTTTTGTAGCTGTGAGAGAAAAGTCTAAAAAGGATATGTCGTGCTTTTTTCAGGATCTTATCTATGAGATTCTTAAAACTCATCGACCTTTTGAGACTGACGCCTAAACATTTAAGCGTATCTGCTCTAGATGTCTCGTTATCATAGAGCAGGGTGGAGGCATGCTTTATACGAGGAGTAATTTCGGGAGAGGAGTATAAGCTTACTCCTTTCTGCGTTTTCCTCTATTCTCCATTTTAGCAACCATTCACCGAGTTCGGCAACGACTTTGGTGCGGCGGTTTCGGGGTAGTTCGTCTCCCTTGTTGGGAATGTTCCAAACGTACAGTGCGGCATATAACATTGTGAATACTTGACTGGATCAAAACATTGAAAATTATTTAATTTGTTAATAGTTAAGAGCTCTCATGAAATCACAGCTACGTAAAACAAATTTTTCTTATATCCAAATTAATTGAATATGCAAAAGGTACCCGGGTACCTCGTCACTCACATGATGTTTAACGACATGCGCACAATAATTCAAAACCCATAACTGAAAATCAGACCCGAGATTTTGGAGATATATGGTAACATTAGTTTGCACACTCAACCAATTTCTCAGTCCGAACGCATACAGCTTCTCCGTTCCGTCGTATGTGAAAAATGTCATTGCTCTTAGAACATTAAGAGGCGTTAACTGGCGTTGATAAAATATATTGAACATGCAAACTTACATTATTACAACTAATATAAGGTGTATTAAATAAATCGTAACATTGCACAATTCCTTACCGGCCACGGCAACTATAAAAGCAATTTTTTGGCTTTAAACTAGTGGCTTCACCTCTCTGTGTGCTCCACAGAAGCTAACGAATAGCGCATCACATCATTTGTAGTCAGTGCAGTCTTTGGCATAGTGAGCGAACCATGATGTTAGACAGTATCCGTAGTGACCGTAGTGTTAACGGCGTAATTTACTACGTCGATCTCGTGGATGTCATGGGGAACTTCCTTGCTTTCAAACGTTTTTGCCACAACTATTACTGGAAAAGTACAATTTTAACTCAGTCATAACAACATCTTAAATGATAACAATTAAATACCAATTAGTCAATCACTTTGTACTAGGACTTATTATCTCCGTGGTGCATAGTAGTTGGGCCCCACCTGGCTGCTCTTTCTTTTCTTGGCTTGTACAAGTCATTGCTATCTTGTTCTGTCTCTCCTNNNGGGGGGGGGGATTGGAATTATTTCCTTCTTCTCCTATGTTCTTGTGATTAAATTCGTTCCAGGTTCCAAGACAGTTTTAGCTATTACCTCGGGGTCCCTGCGATCATATCAGAGGGTCACCATTGGTCGCTGCTGTCGATCCTGGCGATACAGGAGTTGCAGCGATGGGAAAGAGTAGTGGGCCGACCCGATAAAAAGAATAGCATAATTAATTTACTTAAAGACTTAGTTTATGTTAATAGATTTTTGGCTTTCAAAATAGTTGGCAATTTCTCAACCAGCATTGCTTCCTCTTACTGACGGAAAAATGTTCAAAATCCACATCCACTATCGAAACGTTCCTAAAATTATATTATCGAGATCTTACTTGCCTTCTATATAGTAGTTATATCATAGTCTACTATCTAAAATACTAGACTATGAGGACCAAGTACAAAAACGTTTTTTGACGCCATAAACCATTCTGGAAAAATTAATCTCGAATAAAATTTCGGATCGTACCAGTCTTGTATAACAGGATAATTGGCTGGCAAACCAAGATGTGTAAAATAATAAGGATATGCATGGGCATCGGTAGGCATCAAAAGGCGCGTAAGATATACTAAAAAAAATATTCGTTGATGCATATGGACAACATGCACAATGAATCGTTGTGAAAGATAATTGTTAATCGTCTTTTTAATAGTAGTAAAGCCAAAAACCTGGCGCATATAATACAAGCTAGTTATTGTCCACCACATGGTTCCACCCGACGTAAAATATTTCCAAAGGAAATCATTCGCTTTTTTCGGATATTTTTTTATATCATAATCTGAATTGTAATCTATATCAGAGCCAAACAGTGTACAAACCCGAGACACTTTACGGCGGTATCAAGTGAGCGTGAGGGAGGGATACCCCATTGGATGGGAGGATGTAGTGTCATGTACCATGCATGGCACTACCGTCTCCTATGCGGCATGGCACTACCTCTTACATTTATACGCATACGCATAAACAAAAGGACAGATAAAAACATTATTGACGTCACCAGTGACAGTGGCGATAAGTCCACTGTTACTGTAAGATGTGAATCACATGGACATATTGATTAGAAACAAGTTTAGTTCAGTAAGAGAACGAAGAGGGGTTCAAACCTTCGAGTAATGATTTAAGCGATAACAGTTCTGTGGCTTATAGTTTATTTACATATCTTATCTTTCACACATTTCCATGAAAGCGATTAGACGTCCTTTCAATAAATCGGACCGAATGAAAAATGTTAAGGAACATCGCTTTCGTAGGTAATGTTTGCTAAATTAACAAACAAGTAATTTGTTACACCCTACGGTATTTTTTTTTTCTCAAGGATTTGTTATCTACCTATACCAAGGTCATTGCATAATACATGAATCAAAAATCGATGAAATGAAATATATTTAATATAAATAAACTTGTAACATTTAAATGTGGTTGATTTAATATAAACTAAGATAAATCTAGATAAGTGTACAGATAAACACAAGTTGTTCACGTTTTAAGCATAGCTTGGAGATATAGAGAATCCGGAGTTGATAGTAAAATATCTTACAAGTAAATCTTGCTCGACTAGGTGTGTGAGGTTTGTGTGTTGCCGGTGGGCCAATGTAGGGGGAGGAAAGGAGGGAAACGCATCTGCGTGAAAAAAATAATGTCAAACATCTATGGGCGTCGGTAGTACATAAACTTATTAAAAAATATCTACAAAAACTATGGCATAATTTGCAGCCATTCATCACTCTGTTATATCTAGTATTTCATTAGGTGAGCCTCGTTTACTACTGCCGAACCTCGGGAGTTTGATCAGAGCGCCAGGTTCTAAACAAAGCGACTGCCTTCTGACCTCTGGAACCCAGAAAGGAAACCAGCCCCAATCCTAGGTTTGGTTAAATTCGTATAAACACGTCACAATGTTTTCCTAAGCCGTAAGATCACACAGAAAACGTACTTAGGTTATCGTTGCAAGGCCGAGATCGATCCGTGACCATTCCTTGCAGATGACAAGGAAATAATACAACAAGATGTTTAACAAACATATCATATTTTTCTAATACATTCCACATCTCATAGCCTCTGGGGCCATACCGGATAGTATATGCTGTTAGTCACAACTTTCATCATAAGACAGACTACATAAAACTTTTGACAGACATATGAAATAAAATATTCAACGAAGCAAATGCCACGATTTTATACCGAAACTTGAATGCTCCTAATGCTTCCGTCGTTATTCCGCTGACATGTATATAACGCGGCGTGTACTTTAAATTAATATCACATAGT
The DNA here is from genome assembly GCA_017140195.1 of Eumaeus atala. Taxonomy (NCBI): domain Eukaryota; kingdom Metazoa; phylum Arthropoda; class Insecta; order Lepidoptera; family Lycaenidae; genus Eumaeus; species Eumaeus atala. The sequence goes on from JAFELO010001144.1 coordinate 128,992, forward strand.
ACTATATACTATTTCGAGTCCGGAACGGCACGACCGGAGTAGTGCAGTGTCATAAAGAGGTAGAACTATGCTGCATAGGAGCAGGTAGCGTCATGCATGGTGCATGACACTACATCCTCTTATGCAAACGGAATTGGGCCAGCACTACCGGCGTAGTAACTCTCGCTCACTTGATACCAGCGTAAAGTGACAGTGTCGCCGTCTTGTTTCGTACGGTTTGTGAGTAACCGGTGGCTCCTTGGAGGGAGGGGCGATATGAGGGCAACGCATCTGCGTAAATCATATGTCCATGGGCGTCGGTTGTCACCAAAAGGCTCCTACTGCTCGCTTGCTCCCTCATGCTATAAAAAAGTAGATCTTGCTCACATCATACCATCGTGAGGTAAAGATATAATTTTTTTCCTCTTAAACCGAAACAAACAAACCGCGGGTCCTGTTGAGTAGGGAGAAGCGTAACACATTTGCAACGACGCTACGGATGTTTATGGGCATCTGTAATCTCCAAAAGGCTCCAGAACCTCGAATAGAGGTTACAATTTTCGGTTCATTATTAATAAATAAATTCACTCACGGATAAGAAATAAATTAATAAATAAAACGATGCAAATGTGAGGACCGCTAACATAGTATAACCTTACACGGGAATATATCATCAATGGTGAATACCGCATGAAAGTACGTTGCGAAGATTCCAAGAAAAGCGATCGCATATAGACTTTGGGGTAAAAAAAAAATTAATGTGTCGCCAATGATTTCAATTTAAGAGCGACGCTTGTATGAGCTCCTGCAATTATCTCCGGGTTCTCCAGTTTTCCGCAAGACATTATGTTTAACTGGACGAGCGGCTGGCTCAGTCGGTAACGTGGCGGTCTGTCCGCGTGTTACGCCAGAGGTCGCAGGCTCGAATCGCGCTTAAATTATTGATGTTTATATATGTATTGTGTGTATTTCTATAATAAAATCTTAAATATATAAGGTTGCTTAAATGTACAGAAAACTTAAATATATTTCCGTTGTCTAGTACCTGTAACACAAGTCCTTACGGTACTCAGCACAGGGCTGGGCTAACGTGGTAGGATAAGTCCACATGTATAATATTATCATTATTAATGTCTCTAATAATATGTATAGATTATAAAAATTAATATAATTTTATCAAAGCACCACCTTAAAATATAGATAAGACAGTAACATTTGAAACCATCGTAGACATTAATATTCTTTTTTAGTGTCACTGTCCCAATAGTACCGAACCGAAACACCGAAATACTGACTTACGGAATATCAGATGAGAAAAAAACCAATTACTTTATCTTTCATTTGATCAATTATTTAAACACATTTAAATAAATTCTAGCGCCATATATTTTTATGAGGATATTAGTGAAAATATTCCGTCAATCATCAGAATCAGCCTCCCCGCGTCCGTATTAACATACACAAATAGATCACCGTTATTGAAATCAGTCAGTCGTCTCCGACACGCACTGCCGCAATGTTCTCGATCACAAACACATAAATAAGTTAAACAAACATCGATGAAACAAGACTTCGGAAAACCCATACCGTATCACAAATAACAAGCCATAAGCTAACACTCTAATCTTGTGTGATCTACCACCCATGGTATAAATAAGATATATAGATCTATCTAGTTGTATTCTGTTAATGATGAGTGCTGCCAATACTAACCTTTCGAGTTGTGAATGTGATAAGTACGAGATGGTACCACCGGAGGGGGGATGGGGGTACGTCGTGTGTATCGGTCTATCTGTCATATTTGTGAGTATTTATTATTAGACAATTTTCAATCAAACAACGCCCAACTTACACCATTAAGGATATGAGAATATAGACTGTGTTAAACTAGGAACGGTTTCTTACTTTGCATTCGTAGTTAAAAGCTATTTTTACGAATTGTACCTGTTTACGCTCCACATTCTGTGATAATGTTTCGATGAAACCACTTGCGGTCCCGGTTGTTACGCAGCTAAATAAATATCGGTAAAATAAGTCATGAATAGGCCACTGGGGTTCGTAATAACTTATCGCCTAAAGTTTTACTGTCAAGAAATATACAGATTTTTATAGCAAAATTCTTTACATATACACGTCATAATATATGTTATGATATCTTCGTTTGTTACGTTGTACTCGATGATTTATTATTGCCCAATTTATTTCCACCTTATCTATGGTATACTTATTTATATTTAGTTAAGGAGCTGGTATTTAGATGTTTTTGTTTTTGGGTTCTCTGTAGCATCTGGAGAATTTCGGTTACGATGCAGTTCCCATCGAACCTAACAAAAATTTTGAGAAAAACGATTTCCTTTAATTAGGAAGTTGTTTAGTTTTTTTTTAGTAATTATATTGGATAAGTTATATAATTAGTATTTCTATTAGATTTTATTAATCGATAAAAACAAATAGGAACTGATTATGTTCCTTAATAGTAACTTAAGATATGTTTGGTAATTTTGTTAATAAGTTTCTCAATCAACCCTTACCACAATGTCAGTGATTGGATAACTTACACAAGTTTTGATTAATCGGATAGGCACAGCCTTTTTTGCCGTATCCGTGTTTTACCACAATCCCTTTTTGTATACAAAGACTCGTAAGAGATTTTTAGCCTGATGTGTTCCACTGCCGATCAAAGGCCTCTCTATTCACTTAGGAGGCAAGAGCAAGAAATAAACTCTATGAAGTAAACTCCAAGAAAAAATCTGGCTGTCTGTGTGCCGTTTTACGGAAGATACAACGATTACAACTTTACGTGATAACTGTTATCTAATTAATCTGTGTTCGCACAACCCGATGGAGTGAAAGAGACAACTGAACTTGTACGCAGTCTACACCCGTTCGGAACATTACTATAATTCGGAACGTTATTATGTCGTTGTATTTTTCGCGAGTGCAGCCAGTGTTATCAATTTACAAGATGTTGTCACATCAAAAAACTAAGTTTCTTTTAAACCACGTATTCATATCCTACGCAGTGGCCGAATCTAACCTGATGTTGATGATGGTTGCATACATGTTTGAACTTTTTCGACAACTTTTTCAAAATCACAGTATTCAAGTTTGTCGATAATTTCTGCCACCTCTTCGCTAGGGGGTTTGGCCATCGCCCCACCACGCGATTTGTGATTGGATCATCAATGACATACTGTTCTACTTGAGAAAAAGGTGTCCATTTTAAATGTCATTTTAACATTTCATTCCAGTTAATAGAATACAATTACAATTGCATCAGAATTTCAAGTGTCATGCGAATATACATCCGTCAATAAACATATACCTAGACTTGCTATAAATGCCGACAGAAAGAAAAAAAAATGAAAATAACATCTATTACTTTTACGGTGTGTTAGTTTAATAAAAGAATATATAGCAATGAAAAATATAAAAAGCTTTTTTATGAGATAGGGGGCATACAAGTGGGCGGGCAGTGACTACCGCCGCCCATAGACATTTGCACTAGGCGTCTCGCAGACGCGTTGCCGGCCTTTAAGGAACAGGTGTGCGCCTCTAAGTCGTATCGGGTCGGAAATACCGGGCCTAATGGCTGCAGTGTAGTCCTCCAAACGTCGAAGCCAGTTCAATCAACAATATAATATCAGTGTGCCCTCCAGTCAGTCAGTATGGTGAAGTTCTTCACTGTCAATCATTTGGATTGCTTTAGGGACTTAAAACGATCATGACATTTAGAGCAAGCTGTGCGTCTCTAAAACTGATCATAAATCATAAGCCAGCGAATTGAGACCGAGACTAGATGAAAGTCGGTCTTCAGCTATGAAGAAGTCCGGAACGTTCATTTTAAGATTGGGTGGACCGAGCTGTATGACCCGGCACCGAGTCTTCCTGGGAGGACCAACTCTGCTTATTGGCCATGGTGTTAGTAAGGGGTGTAACTACCTTCTCTGGAAAGTTACACTTGTGACTATGTATTGATACTTTTAAACAAAAATATGACTCTTTCACTACTTCATAGGTAACACCCCACCAAACCGTCACTGAAGTCTGGATATATAGTGCCTACGTTGCACTCTGTCGACTAATTGGGAAGATTCCTTAGAGCTTTGAGCACAAATACTGACATTTGGTTTGTAAAAATGTTGCGCAATTGTAAAAAAATCTCATCCGTACATTTTTTTTTCTGTGCCCTCTCTTTGCGTACCTCTTTAGTACTTGTTTCGATTTTACCACTCTGTTCATCTTTAATTTATTACTTAAGAAATGACCAGACTGGCTCTTATAGGCTGCAAGTCCTGAGCCATCTCTTAAAATACGCGACAATTGGTGCTATCTTCAGTTCCCGGGATAAAATATTTTGCTTTCGGACAGGATTTCTTCGAATGCTTTCCCTTACTGCTTTGGTCACCTTTTTCTTACGAACACTACGTGGACGCCCAGATCTTTCTCCGTCACAAATAGAGGCAGTCTCATAGTACACATTAATAGCCCGGTACACAGACATTTGACTAAAACCAAGCGTATGGAGAGTTTTAAAAATTGCATTTAGCTCCATACATACTTTGTGTAATGCAATCACAGCGATTCAGTTCTCATTATCACCACGCTCCATTTTGATTTCGCGAAATATTATACAAAAAAACACAAGGAACAATCGTATAAAAATGTGAGATTTCAAGTTCAAATGTTTTTTTTTTAACTGTAACAGTATTTATGGCCAGTTTAGGTACGTCAAAAGTAATAAGGACCACCTGATCGAATTCCATACCGGTGCCATCTCTATTCACAGGATGTGCGCAGGATTCTGGTGCACAAGTGTGTGCGCACAAGTGCACTCTCTACTCCGTTATGTGATTACCGTTAGACCACGTGGCAGGGTGTGTAAAGACGTTACTTGTCACTAACTATCAGTAGTTGATCAAGTAATTTATTTATTGAATTTTCGTTTTCTCTATAAAATAACACAAGAGGTAGTGTCGTGCTGCGTTACAGCTCAATCGCGGCGGCATGACAAGGGAGGTACCTCCAATTCATAAGACATCGACAGTGATTTCAAATGTAAAAGAATCTTATTGTAAATTTTTGTTGCCGTACAGTACGAATTGTCTTTACGTTTGCCTTGCGCGGATATTTCACAAATATGGCAAATTCATTGATTTACAAAAATACGAATGTTATAAATTGTAATTTTGGCCTCGTAAACATTACGCGTTACCATAACAACAAATTCAATCTATGACAAAGCAACGTCTGTCGGGACGGCTGGTTGTCAATAATTTCTGCAGCTGCGATATGAGAATTTATTTTCACATTTTCTACACCTTTAATTACATTATCGAATTGTTCATAATGATCTTCAGTTCTGCAGTTACGTTTTGTATAGCGATAAAGTGTCTGTAAGATTCAAATTGTAAATATATTTTTGAAATCGGTCCAATAGTCACGAATCCAAATAAATGCGAACACACAAATAAACAAGCAATCAAATTTTTCCCCTTCATAATATTAGTATAGATTACCATAGATATTTATAATATAAATTGTTTTTCCTATGAAAACTTTATTATATATAAAATAAAATATAAAATATATAAATATAAAATATTAAAACATGCTGTAGAAATAGAACTGGCACTCTATAAATTAACGAATTTTGATACTTTGACTAGTAAAACGTTCTACCATACGACAAACTGAAGAGCTATTCCCCCTGACTAAAATGTCAACCGTAACCATATTTCATAGTTTATTTCCTATGTCTGGGTTAACTGGTCAAAAGTTAGCAAAGTGGTTAATAGTTGTAAATTTCGCTATGCCCCGCGCTTTCACTCGCATGTAGTGTGTCTCGCTATGTTCTGTTTAGTTAAGTGTCTCTAATCCCTATGTTCTATTTAGTTTATTTCGGATTGTAATCACTAGTATACCTGCGTTTAATTTGATACATATCACTTCAGTAGTTTTGCGTAAAAAAAAACAAACACACTGTCACATTTCTTTAAAAAAATTTAGTAGAATATTGGCCAAATTTACTCTTGGTACAATGGAATGCTTCAACAACTTTGGCTATACTGTAATTTAACAAAACCTCCACAATGTCAATGTATTTATTTATTTTAATGGATATTATGACCCAATGTAGAGACCCCAAGAGAAAAAATGTCTATGGGTCATGTTGAAAATGTTCCGATTTCTCTTTTCCCTCCTATTCTATAAAAAAGAGCTTACAATTTTAGGACACTCATCAACCCGAGCGGTTATTGAAATATTTTACTGTCGGACTTTAGGTACAATGCCTTGTGCTCAAGTGGTAACCATCGAGCCACAGAGGCCCCGTATTCGAGTCGCCGGTTGAATGTGAGAATGATATATATATTTTTTAAATTTCTGAATGAGACGAAACCCTGGGGTTTGTAAGTATGTCGCGTCGTCTCTCGACTCGCAAGTCCCAGCCCTCACCCGAGAGGAAACCCCAAACCCTGCCTGCCTAAACGCATCCGCAAAAAACCCCGAAGTAAAAGAGATTCTCCACAAAGACAAAGATTCTCTCAACGGACCGGCGCATTGCTGTGCTGTGCTGAATCCGGCAAAGTACATTAAGTAACTACCATTTATAGTAATAGTTATAGTTATACACAACTAGCCCGCACATGCGGCGTGCCCAGTTTGTGGACGGTCACAAATAAAAAGACCCTACGCCTGAAATACAAACAAACACACGAAATATGAGACTCCTACCACTTGTAGCAAAGAAGTTTTATACAAAATGTCAAACGTTACTTTCGCCAAACTCCGTCTAGTCGTATAAGGAATATACTCGTGTATGTAAAATTGAAACTCCTAACACTTTCTTGGGTTTCTGTAGTTGTAGTTTCTGGTATTTCATGATAAGAGAGTGAGAGACCTTTAAATTGTATGTTATATAGATAGATGAATACATTTACTAGTGGTAGGTAAGTAGTAAAGTTAGAAGTAGTCGTTAATAATATTTATTTTATTACAAATAGGATTTATCATAAAAAGTGAGACTGGTCGAGCATATGCAAATTTATAATAAACTATATAGTGAATTTAGGAAACCTAGTAGATAAGTACTATCAATGAAAAACAATAAAAATGGAATAATTTATATAAATCACTATATAAGAATTCTAACAAAGAAAAAACCACATGAAAATCAGCCTAAGCGTTTATAAGCTACGACGACTGAAGTCTGGAGGCAACAAATTTACAACATAATATAATTCATGAATATATAGTTGTTTGAACTTCGAAATGCCTCGTGTGGTAAGCATGTTCAGCCACAGACGTGAGGTCCCGAGTTCGAATCCCGGGTCGGACCATACAAAAAGTGCTATTATGACTTTTCAAATTCTAATAACTGTCCGGAGTTACGTAGTTGTTTGTTTTACCTTGCCGGCCTTTTACGGTGTTTACACCCCCATGCCTCGGAGTGCACGTTAAGCCGTCGGCCCTGCGCCTGATTTTTCTACTGTCGTGTCGGATTGCCGTCCCATCGGAATAGGAGGAATAGAGAGTGCACTCGTGTCTTTTTTGTTTACTTTAACACTTTAGCACTATAATATGTCCCGCGCAGATGGCTCTCTGTGGCCGAAATTCGGCTAGAACGAGGTCACCATCATATTGTTGTAAGTTTGACATAGTTTCAATGGAAAAATCCTTATTTTTGTGCAAAATAAAAACACATTATAGAAACATAGAAACCTTGGTAGTCTGTTTGTTTTTATATTTTATTACGTAGTGACCTCAATAACATTAATTTATTCTGAACAGTTAACTTTATTTTGAAGAATTTCTTCCTGTGAACACGCCCACGGAATTTTTGTTTTCACTTGCCATATTTAAAAACAATTAATTAATTACGGTCTATTTTAACATTGTCAGGCTACATTTACACATTTTTTTCTATTCTATTCTCTTCTCACCGCTTTATATAAATATGTTAATAAGCTCTTGGTCAAATAGTACGTACTATTTACATTCGGGTAGGTTCAGCCACTATTGCACTGTTTTAAAAAGCGGGGACGCATTTACACGTTACCACCAGTTCTGGCCCCTGGTGGAGTTCCAGTAGTATGTGGGGCTCGAGGCCCATTATATCACCGAATACCGACTAAAACCACCGCAAGTGCCTCTATTAGTCATGTGCCCGAGAACTATATCTCACTATGTGCGTCCAGTGGCTTCGCCCGCGGTTTAGTGTCATGGTAGAACATAAGGCCTTCCTCGATAAATGGACACATCATCACTTCTATGGCTGTTTAGTCTCCTTAGGGAAGGGATTGATATAAGGTGGTGTCTGAGAAATTTTCGGCGTTGGTATTTTTTGTAGACAGACAGTTTGGTAATTTACAGACCCACAAATACATTTTTTATCTTTTTTGTATTTCCCTCTTAAACTATAAACTTATGCGTTTGTGACTTGTCTCCAGCAGTCTATTTTGTCAGCAAATCGTCGAGTGGGTTAGTAGTGTTAGCGAAATGTCCGTGTTTATCCTATAATGCTAAATACGTGTGTACAATTACAATTCATGTTTGTCGAATGCTGCAAAAATAAACACAATGTGCTTGTTTGAATTCACGGGAAACGAACCACACTTAAATCAGCCCTGATTTAATTGATCGGTTACACTTTGGTGGTTTCTCCGCCCAATGGAACCCCGGATTTTTAATATTCCTAACTTTGTCGATCGATTTGTTACGTTTGAACCATTTGAATAGCCCTGATTTAGTTGATTGGTTGGTAACATTTTAATGATTCCTAATTTAAACATACCTGATTCAGTTGAACGCTTGGGTACGGCCCCTAATTTAAATATCCTTGATTGAGTCGATCGGATGGTTACTTTTAATGATTCCTAGTTGGAAATATCACATTCAAATTGTTCCAGATTGCAGGCACAGCTCACCAACCAGTCTTCGGATTTATATACAACGACTTCTTAGACGAGCTGGGAATTGGAACCGGTGCTATCACAGTCGTGTATGGAGTGTTCCAAGTCACGCAAGCTGTCACAGGTAGGACAACAGCTTTTCTTTGTAACAAACAGAAATAAATGAGATAATAGATTGGTTCTTTACACAAGAGAACACATTTGAGGAAAATGAATAGCGGTATAAAGAATGTGCATTCTGCATTGTCGTAGGGGGGAAAATAAAACGTAATAAAATAGAATTTTAAATATATAATCATTCTGTATCCGATATAAAATATGTGTAGATACATCTTAAACAGATTTATTTGTTTTGTAAGAGGTATTCTATGGGCACGTTCGACCGGGAAGGTACCCGTCGCTCACATTATAACAGTGTTAAAAAAATAGAGGCCGTTCCCGAGCGCACCGGCACTCTCGCGGCCCCCAACTGGCCTTCGCTGGGACTACCGGTGATCTCACCCGGTAGGGGCCGACGACCCGTGGCGGCAACGGCCAGGGAACGTCATGAAGCAAAACCCCCACCTCATCTACTAGAGAACCGAAACCCGGCACCATATACCGGTCGAAAAGACCGCCCCATTTTTATGGGGTGCGACCCCGCAGCCGCCGTCAAAGTCCTCCTCTACCCCCCTATGGCTTCTCGACCCCCCTTTGGGGATCTGAGAAGACATAGTCGTCGACCGGTACTCTGTGATACGGCAAGCACCATACATGCACTTCATATTATAAAGCTAAAGAATTTGTATGGTTTAACCTTCTGATCTAAAGAACTACTGGAACAATTTGAATATTTTTTTCAATGTTAGCCCATTTATCGAGAAAGGCCTTATATTCTACCATGACGCTAAAACACGGGCGAAGTCACTGGACGCAGATAGTGAGATGTATCTTCTTATATATAAGACGAAGTATCGATTTTCTCAAAATCATATATTTTTCAAATTACAAAATTAGTCATAATCAGATTTTCACCCATGGATAAAGCGATTCCCGGGAACGGTCTTAGTATAATTTATGGACGGGTGAAGGCGGGACTGATCACTAGTATGTGTATAACTTTGTGTACATTTTACCACACAGCAAAACATTATCTCCCTATAAGGCAATTGTTTATAATAGTAATAATTATTGACATATTCCAGTAGTATGTTATAAATGGCGAGGCTTGGTGGTATAGTGGTTGGCGCTTTGAACTTCCATTCCGGTAATCCTGGTTCGAACCCCACTATATATTAATAAGTTTTTATGACTTAAGTAAATTTTCTGAATACTTAAGGGCAACCTAAGGGATTGTCAGAGAACTTCTTGTAGTTACCCATATTCGGTTTTCTAAAGATTTCCCAATCTAAGATAGGGACTGGTTTCCCTTCTCTGTAGCAAAGGTGTAAAAGACTTGCAAAATCCCCTAGAAAACTGAGCCCGATATTAGCTAATATAGAATATACGAGTAATAGGGATAGGGTGACGAAGGAGCGAGGCATACATTCAAGTGTTAATACATAATTAATAACAAGAGGAAACAAAAGATGGCTGTTCTTTTTCAAAGCCAGTTTTAACTAGAAAAAAATAACAACATAATACAACGTAAGAATAATGAATGAGTGTGTCAACGTTTACTTTTAGATATTCCAAAGTATTAATGTAATACATAATATGGCTATTTTAATCTTTGAATTTTATTTTGCTTTTTTGTCTATCTTTATGTAACGCATATTGATAAATATGTGTATAATGTGAGAACATACATATCCTTGCAAAGTCCAAATCACAATCAACAAATGGCAACATGATAAGAATATTTAATTAGCAAGATTTTAATGTTAATATTTTTTATTTGAATATTTTATTGTTAAATTATATAGTTTTTAATTTACATTTCGGTTTAATCTTAGTGGATATAGTGTTAATGAAATATTTTGATATATTTAATGAATGATTTTAATTATAAAAACAATATAAGTAATTCTGTAGGGCAACGTAGGCACATTATCCTAAAGAATTACTTTTAATGTTTTCAATAAGGAAAATTTATTATTGGCTTTATTGTATAAAATATTATTGTGTTGCGCTGTTAGTTTTCAACTACTTCAATAAAAATAAAATAACAAACAAATTGTTTTTTGAATGAAGAGCGGAATTAAGTTGTGTGTATTTTAAACGCCAAAATAAGTATAAATATGTTTCATTCGATCTTAAATATCACTTCATTGGCATATTTATGGATATCAATTTATTTATCCATTTTGTATTATTCAATGTAACTAAGCTTTACATGTACACACACTGAGCTGAAACTCATTTTACATAATATTTATTGCTAACTTAAAATGTCGCTGCATAACATATATTATCAGCTTTTATCCGTTTGCTGGATCCCCTTCAGCAATCGTTTCAATGTCGTAGTCGTAATGAACAAATCGCCGTAGTACATTACGGCTAGTCATTTTCATAAACGGGGCCGTTTTATTTTGTGGCGAGCCAACGACCATATTAAAACGTACCATTACATTAAGACTTACACCACCCCGCGGCTTCACCTGCGTATCTCCGGTTCTATTAATCATAGCGTCGTGGTCTATAGCATACCTCGATAAATAAACTATTCAACACAAAAAGTCTTCTCAATTCTCTGTCCAGTACGTTCAGACAGACAAATTCTTTAGCTTTATGTTAGTAGTATAGATATAAAATATTTTCTTTTTCAGGTTTTTCAGCAAACATCGCTTTAAAGAAACTATCGCTCAGACAAGTCGGTCTTATTGGCGCATTTACTTACACGCTAGCGTCGTTCCTGGCCATCTTCGTAGTGTCAACGACACAACTCATAATAACTAATGGGCTTCTGCAGGGCTTGGGAATGGGCCTCCTCATTCCTACCTCGTATACAAGTTTCAACAGTTACTTCACAAGGAAAAAAGTACTCTATTTGAGTCTGTGTAAGGCCTCGATTGGCATGATAACGATGGTTTATCCGTTGTTCATTAAATACACGATGTTCGAGTATGGCTTCAGAGGCACTTTGGCAATACTTTGCGCCATCTCAGCGCACTGTATCTTTGGCGCCATAGTGTTGCAACCAGTCGAATGGCATATGGTCAAACAGTTTAAGTCATGCGAGAAAATTGTGTGTAAGTAATTATTCCATTATCATAAGTAGATATTGTGTGTATTAAACATACTTAATGGCACGTTATTATGTGCAAATAGTAAGTGGTATAAAGGATGTGGGTCATTTTCAATGGCGCTTGCAATTTACATAATATTTATAATATTTGCATGTGCTAGTTGTTACCTTCGAATACATAATATATATAGATCTATGTATGTATCAAATGTTTTCTTTTAATTTAAAATATTTAAATGTGTGTATATATAGGAATAGTATATGTTTTAGGAGGATCTACGGCCATGATGCGTAGGAGCTCCTGTGCAACGGAATTGGGCCGGCGCGACCGGCGAGGTAACTCTCGCCCATATAATACCGCCGTAAATTGACATATTTAGTGTCGCTTTCGTGAGGTTAGTGAGTAGCTGGTGGCCAAACAAAGGGGGGATAAGGGCAACGCATCGGCGTAGTAATTATGTGGATATTCATGGGCGTCGGTAGCCTCAAAAAAGTAGTCTAAAAAAAGAATAGAATCCGTTGAAGTAGACAATATCACAACTCTACCAATCTGCCACGTTTATACAATAAGTTTCACAATGAATATGAGAAACATATATAATCTTGCAAATTCCACCGCAATTTAGAAATGGCAACGTGACAAGGACCAGTTGGTGACTTAACGGGTAGTCCGCGTGTTACTCCAGGGGTCGCGGGTTCGAATCCCGCCTTGGTTATGAATGTTTATACATATATTATATGTATATATATATTATTGCTATTATTGTATTGTTTCATAAGCAAGACTTTTATGTCTATTTGAACATTTTCATTCTTTAGTCATTTAATGACGATTCATTAGATATGATTTAGTTTACGTGCTTCTGACTTTATGGAGACAACAATAATATTTTTTCTTTCATTTTCATTGCACAATCCTGGCGGCGTAGTCACGGTCATGAAGCACCTGGTGTTTTATGGTTGGTAGCAGCTTTGGTAATCGTCCTCCAAATTTTACATCATTATGATGTCGTTTCAACGAGGTCTATCCATGTTAAAGAGGATCGGCCCAAGGACGTCGTCGCTCCAATCTATATATAAGTTGTCTCCGTAGACTCCTCGTTTCCTTAAATTGGAAACTGGAGCTTAAATTACAAATGATATTTTTTTTATACTCAAACACCAAATTAAGAACACGCATTCCTTTTTCAAATGATTCTTCAGTTTACTAACACTTCTATACAACAATCGAGCGGTGCTATGCGTCCGCAATTTTGAAGGACCCGCCGGTTAAGTATTGCCATGTCGCTATGTGTACCGTTTGTGCTGCGAAGTATTAAATCTGACTTACCTTGCTTCCCTGCGCAATGGCGTCTGTATTATTTTCATTATTTCTCCAATATCCATATCTTCCTTACCTATAACAAATAATTAACATGAGTAAGAGATGAATTAGACTGACACCTTAATCGAGTTAATAATACTTATGTCACCTCTTTTCGTGTGATAGGAAGGCAGCCGATATAAAATATGAGGATTTTCATGGACGTCAATAAACAAATAAACATAAAAAAACGAATACTCGTTTCTCCTTTCTACTCTAAGGAACTCAAAAGCTAAAATTAAATATAAATTATTTAAATTTTATTGTTTTGTTAATAAAATGTATCGGACAAGGAGTATTTAGTTATCTACAGCATAACAGACTGTTTCCTTCAAAAAGCAATAAAGTATTCAAATGTACTAATCGAATGCGTTTGCCTAAATGTCCTATTCAAATTATGTGTCTACATTTAGTTATTGATCAATATTCGTGTGCAGTGTTTTCACTATGTCTGGACTTCATTAGTTCCTTTATTATTTGAGACTTACCACTACTTAGTTTTATCCGTTATTTGGACTTTACTCATTAGGAAATATTTTTTAAATACCGCGCCACAATAACAGTTAAATTACGAGAAAGCATCGTAACAATTTACGCTTTACGCAGCTTGTGCTGAAATTTCTAATACACCATTAACTTTAAAACAACGTGGATTTAAACTCCATTCGACACACAGACAGGTATTTTTATAGAGCGAGGAAAATATTTGAAGGAATCTGTCTCCTGCTGCTAATTAGACAGAATTAAAAATTTAAGACTTTCCTCATTCTATAGTTTTCCTTTGGTCCATATCTTATTGGTAGCAGAACACTTTATAATATATCATGCTGTGCACGCTATAATAATTTATACCACAGATGTTATAACACGTTATACCACACTAGTTATAACACGTTGTGCCACACACGTTATAATACGTTAAGCCACACACGTTATGATACGTTATGCCACACACGTTATAACATTATATGATATCAATGTTATAACACGTTAAGCCACACATGCTATAACACGTTATGCCAGACACGTTATAACGCGTAATGACACCTACTTTTCCTCCGATCCTGACGTTTCTTTGTCTCGTCGGATAGCGGAAAGAAAATCTTTACTTCTTCTTTCTCCTATTGGTACGATCCGAGTGTGCAAACAATAAATTGTTTTTATCTAATCCCTAGTGGTAGCCGTAGTCAAAATTCAGACCATATTTTTATGTGGATAGTTCATGCACTGACCACATAAAAATGTCACTAACAATTGACACTACATCGTTCTAGGCAACGGAATTGGGCCGGCACGACCGGGGAAGTACCCCTCGCTCACATAATACGACGACAGATCACACATCACATAGTAGACGAACATTAAAGAATGTTTATTCTAATATAAAATTGATCGGCCTAATGGATAACATCCATGATAATTATGCTATATGGTATAATAATAGAGATAAATAGCCTTAGGTGGAATATTTGGTGCTATATATTTTTTATGCTATGGAACCGGTCAAACACACCGCTAGTTCCGTATAAACTTGTCTTTATCCAAATAAAAACTAATACTCATATAATATTTTAACTGGCAGTGACTTGCGGTTCCATCCGCGTAACCCGCTTCGTTTTCTACTCATAGTATAATATACGGCTCCTTCCTCGCTGTTGTTACTTGGTTGTTGAACATGGTGTATTAAGAGGCTCAATCACCTTCTCAAGAATGGTATCGTTATTCTCTGATGCCGATGTTTTAACACCTTTTTCGCAAAAATATAGCTCAGTCACTCCCAAGTAGCTAACACAAACCACCACTGAAGTCGAATAATGCCCATGTTACACTCTGTCTACTAATTTGGAAGCATCCTTAGAACTTTGAGCATAAATACAGCAATTTTATTTGCTAAAGTGTTCCTGAATTGTAAAAAAAATCTGATCCTTAAACAATTGCTTTCTATGATCTCCCTTTGCGTACCGCTTCAATCGGCGCCAAAATGAGAAAACACAATGTACAATCGTATAAAAATGACTGATGCCAAATTCAAATGTAAATTTTTTTTACTTTTAATTGTCACAGCATTTATGGCCAGACTAAGTATACACAGATATACAGATAATACATGTATATGCATCGATAATAACCGTACTTAAATTTTATTATGTTCTTCTATTGGTACACTTTTAACAAAATAGTGAAATGTGAAATACTGGTTAAGGTGTTTTTGTCCTTTTTTCTGAACTTTAAAAGCGATTAATTAAAAAATATTGCAGTGATTCCTCCAACGCCTACCGACAGTGATGGTATGAATAAATTGGATATATTACTGCAAGACAACGGACACGTGACACACAACGCGAAATCTACTGAAGATTTATTCACAATGAATTGCTTACAAAATGTTCAAAAGGGGCCAGGACTACTGCTGTCCCCAAAAACTGCCCCGATAAGAAGACTGAGTATACCAATAGTGATGACCGAGAAGGGCGGCAATAAATTTAATTCTAGCGACAACGTATACATGGAGAATTTATTTAAGGCCGCATCAGTAACCAGTTTGGGTAACATTGGCAGTGCTGCCATAGAACCTCTGCCCATAATCAGGAACAGCGAAGGCAAATGGTGAGTTTTTATTTTAATCTGATCTACTGGATACCTCCGCCATTTTAAAACTGTTGTTATACTAAAGCCCCGTCATACGTTCGTCTTTTTATCCCGCGTTAAATCGTTGAGATGAATTAACAGATAATGAGTTCACGATTACTGTTTTAACGAGTTGATTTTTATGCACTCGTACGAGTACGATAGTTAAAGGCCTATTTTAAGGGTCACGAAGAGTAAAAACCGGACCCCACTACCAAGAATCCGCCTGTCCGTCTGCCTGTCACCACTACATAGCTGTTGCCCCTATAGAAACGTATACTAAAAACAGAATAACAGAAATATTCAAGTGGTACTCCGATACAACAGACTGGTCCCGTTTCCTGACGGTGCTCGTTATTTCCCCTGTACATCACGAATATTGTCTGCCCGTGGAGCGATGTTCGTCACTTGGTCTCAATGATGGCCCTGATGTTGTTTTTCTTTATATAAGAATAAGCGAGCAAGTGGATCCATCGGACAACGCCATAACAATCCGCACAATTATTATGCAGTTGCGTTGCCCCACTATCATCCTCTTCTCCTAAGGGCACCGACTAATCACAAACCGGACGAAACGCGACAGCTAAGCACTTCCAGTCGGTATCATGTGAAGAAATTCTTGTGCAATGGGCCCCGCCCATATCTTGCTTATTTCCATCAATCATATTTCATTACACTTTCATATCCCTTCAAAGAGTTATAGTGAATTTCTGTAGCAGTCGGTCTCTGCTGTTAGCAAGGGCACACATTCAAATGTCTCTTTATCAGTTCAAGTAACTAATTGGTCACTAACATTGCGCAGTTATGAGATTATTGACAGTCACGCAATAATATGAGAAATAATATTATTTTCCTTTGAATGTGTTGTTTTTTACACAATACCACCAAAACTACTGAACGGATTATAATGAAGCTTGGTAAAGTAGGAGCTTTGTCCAGGTAATACATAAACTATGCAATATCAACTTCTGCACGTGGTTCCGAATGAATACCACGCGGACAAAGACGCAAGCAACAGCTACATATGAATGCATGAAAAAAAACTGCAATAAGTAGAAGATGTGCGGAAAACGAATATAACGATACGCTCTCGTTTTGGAAGTACATAAAATAGAATCATTATTACATTATATATACTAATATTTTAAAGAGGTAACATTTGATTGTTTGTTTGTTTGTTTGCATGGAATAAGCACCGAAACTACAGGACCGGATTGAACAATTCCTTTAGCATTACAATCCTACATTCGATCAACACAGCCTATACAACATTTTCTGAAACGTTAGAGATTACATTTCAGTACGAAAACTTTGATAATGTAATCAAGAATGTGAAAAATATCAACGTAAATCCTTGCCTCGCAGCTGCAGGAATCCTGGACTCCTGTCCCGACAGACGTTCTTCTGTCATAAATTGAATTTGTTGTCATGGTAAAGTGGAATGTTTACCACGCTAAGAATAAAATGTACAATTACGTTTATGTAGTTGAATGAATTTTTGCCATATTTAGTAAAATAGTCACACAAAGCTGAGGCGGAGTGCTAATTTATTATATTTATTAAAAGCACAGTGTATCTATATTCGCAGAATATATCTCGATGGTTCTAATTATTTTTGTATGTATATTTAGACATACATCGAAGAGCATTATGTCTACAATAAAACCTCATACTTAAATTCCGACGGTCCGATAAAAACTAGATTACACAGACGAAACTGTGGGTCGCTAATTGTATGTAAATGTCAATTTATCAGAGGTCGAATGATCCGCGACATTTTAACAGTTGCAACACGCATAGCCTACACGTGGTACACTGATAGTACCTCCAGAGATATCAACATATTTTCGGACTTGTGGGTCAAGACTATAAAAACACGAGCAATAACAAAGTCTGTCGTTGTTTAAGAAGTAATTACCTTATCAGATCGTGTTTAATAAGCATGTATAATTTCTTGAGAAACATGATAAGGTCCAGCAGCAGTAAACTTATCATGACGCCAGTTCCCTCATGGGCAGACAGAGGGAACGGAGTCACAACACGATCCTTACATAACTGTCTGTCACTCATATCAGGCTCGCGACACCTGTTCTTCTTCTTTTCACTATCTAAGTATATTTTTATAAAGAGGCAGGTCTAAAAAGAAAGCGTAGATGTACTTGAAAACTAAAAACAGGCAAGTCGAAATCGCGCGCTAAGGTACCATCAGTACATATTATGAAACACACCTCTTAAAATCTGTACGTATGCGATTGATTTGCTCTCCATTTTTCGGACGGATTTTCACGCGGATTTCACTAATAGATAGATAGGTTCTAGGGGGAAGTCGGGGTGGATGGCTACTTGTTAAAAACGGCAAGATAATAATGTTGGTTTTTATGGGAGCATTGCCTAAGTATCATTTTTACTCTGTTCCTGTTGAGTATTGTTTTGCCTGCTATGATCATTATATTGTATATACATTATCTGACTTTTGACTGTCCAGCCGACACGGTTCATGAGATACAGATTGCTGCCAGACAAATAGGCAACAATCCCTTTATTTACTCAAATCATGTTTTATTTCCAAAACGCACGATTTAAATATAAAGAAGCCTATTTTTTATAGTATAGGGGGACAAACGAGAAATCGGAGCATTTCAACGACTACCGGCGCCCATGAGCATCAGCATCATTATGTGTGTTTTCGGCTCTGCCCCCCCCCCCCGCACCAATGGGTCACCGACTACTGAAAACCGCACGAAACGCGACACCATAGGTATAATTTTGAGGCTGTATCAAGTGAGCGAGAGGAACTTCTCCAGTCGAGCCGGCCCAATTCCGTTGCATAGGAGGTTGTCATGGCACCACCTCCTCCTATGCAGCATGACACTACCTCTTCCAAACTATATTTATATTTAATGGTATCACTTTAAGCCAAAATTAAAAGTACACTAAACTGATATTTTTTAGTCTTCTATAACGAGTATACATTTATGATGGACACTAAATGGAACTTTCCTTTTTTATACATATTATTGTAAGTTCTAATTTTAAGTTATACAGACAGATTTTTAAGTTTTCTTGTCCATATATATAAGGGATTTAGAGTTAATTTTATAATTTTTTTTAATAGGTAATTATGTAAGGCTGACTAAATCGTATGATGTATATATAGCCTTTAAATAAAGATTAAAAAAAAGAGTATACATGAGACAAATTGCGTAAAATCTGTTGTCTACTTTACTTTTAACTTTAGTAAACAGGTGCGTAGGTGCCAAACCCACCAATCAATTGTCAACAATTTTACAATAGTACATTACTAAAAGTACTGAAAGGATTTGAATTAAACTTTTGCATATAAATGGATACTACCATAGAGCTAAGGGAGAGAAGAGGGCTCTTACTAGGGTTCGGAACCCACCAAGGGCCGGTAACAGCTCGTAAAAGAGTATCTCCGCGTAAACAAAAAAAATTGTGCTAAGATAACGTACAAAAAAAAACTTCACGAATAAATCTTTCTTTTTTTGTCTTTCATGAAAACTGAACTTTCTGTTGCGTCATTTACACAAGTTTGAAGCTTAGGCGACTTTTACCACGAGGCACAGCTAGTAAACAAATAAAATATAACCTACGTATAACTTTTTGAATATCTGTTTTTCCAGATCGCAATATCAAGTCTGTTAATAATTAATTGACTAAATTACATAAAAATAGCGTTTTATTAAGTACTGTAATCAAACACCGCATACGATATTAGATATAATTAATCGCTTGTCTCTTTGTGTCACGTGCTTCCGGTTCTTAATGTTTAAAATTAATTTAGTTTGATTTCCATAGATATTGTCGGACGCGCTAGTCCTACGCGTGCGTAAATTCAATTTATAGTTGACGGAATGTATTGTAACTTCTTGTAGGAAATTCGTGATAACACTTAAATAAATAAATAAATTTTCCGCAGCATATAGAGTTTATTTATTTAATCAAGTGTAAAATTATTTTAGTATAATAGAAATAGGTAATACCAGGCTGCAATGTAGCGATATTAGGTAGGCGCGACTGCGCCGTAATGTGACAGCTATTCTTATACATTTTAGACGGTTTGTTGCGTCATTTACACAAGATCGAAGCTTTGGCGGCTTTTACCACGAGGCACAGCTAGTAAATAAATAAAATATAACCTACGCATATTAATAACTTTTTGAATATCTGTTTTTTCAGATCGCAATATCAAGTCTGTTAATAAATAATTAATTGACTAAATTACATCAAAATAGCGTTTTATTAATTACTGTAATCAAACACCGCATACGATATTAGATGTAATTAATCACTTGTCTTTGTGTCACGTGCCCACTTGAGAGGAGTAGGACAGAGAAGGGAGGGTAATGCATCTGCATGTCATTAATTCGGATGTGTCGGCAGTCTTCGCAATGCTTCGATTTCTTGTTTGCTCCCTATACTATAAAAAATGTTTCACTACTATTAACCGTGGACATCTTAGTTAATTGACTTTCAAAATCTGGACATTCTAGTATGATTTATTTTTCTAGTATGACCGTGGCACATTTCATCCAAACGTTATCGCCTTAAACGTTATAGCTATGCTGTCGTGTTTCGTGCTACTAGCGAGCAGGCGGTAGCACATTAGTAAAGTGGAGCGTTGAACGGCCCTCTACTCGGTCTGCGGACGACTGGGGACGAGCCGCAGCTGGAAACAGGTGGCTCGTGACCGTAACATGTGGCACTCTATGAGGGAGGCCATTTTCCAAAAGAAAGAGTCGTTAGGGTGAAAATGATGATGATGATGAAAGCCTTTTATGTAATCTAATTATTTGTATCTTGATTTCAGGCAAACAGTAGCAGAGTTCTTGGACCTCACTCTCCTCAAAGATTTAGTGTACGTAAACATAATATTTGGGATGGCGCTTACCTTCTTCTCTGATCTCACATTCTTCACTTTAGAACCACTGTTCTTAGATAAGAACAACCTGAGTAAGGTAAGGAAGACATATTTTATTATAAACTAGCAACGGCCCGCGGTTTCGCCCCCGTATGTCGGTCCTATCGGTCCGTAGCATATGCATATGGCGTATGCATATGGCGTATGCATATGGCGTATAACTTTAACTTTCCTCGTAAATGTGGCTACAGTTATTTTGTGATCCGACTTGTAGTTCCTAAAATTAGCGCACTCATCAAACAGAATGCTCTTCAGCTTTGTTATACTACTAAAGATATGTTATAACTGGCTGAGTGCCACGATTTCATTCGCCTAATTTTCGACTCCAAAATTTTCGAAATCGAAGTCGATATTATTTTTAAGAATAAGTTTTACTTTTATTTATGTGACAGTACTTATACTCTACTGTATTTATATCAATTGTTCTAAATATTCTGAAGATATAATATTAGTTACGTCCTAGCTGAGTTTCGGCTACAGAGACCACCTGTGTTGTGTGGATCACGGAGCACAAGTTTTTGCACAGATACATTACACAAGTGCATTCTACATACCCTTATTTTTCTATTCCGACTAGACGGTAATCCGGATCCACTGGAGGGAAATCAGGTGCAAGCCCGATTACTTAACGTGCTCGCTGAGGCACGAGGTGGTTTAGCTTAGCCAACTTCCTGACTGTCGGAGACTTTTATCAGAAATGGGAAAAAAACTTGGTCCGACCCCAGATCCGAAATTCTGGACCTCAATTCTGCGGTTGAACATGCCTAGACCACGAGATGGTCTGAAAATATAAATGAACGTGACGTCGTTCTCACACACAGTAGACTTAACACGCACGAGTTCGTTTACGTTGGATGCCAACCCAAATAAATTTCCTTTGGAATGTCCCGAGACAAGACAACCCGATCCCAAAAAATGTTACTGTAAAGTTTAAGTTTTTCCAAAAATGTTCAGTCGTTTGACACTTTCACGCTTGACAGTTTTTATTGAAGTTAATTTGTCTGTGCAATATTATTGATGGCTTTTTTATATTATTTGTGCAATAAACCATATAGTGTAATGTATGTGGGGCCGCCTTTGATATAACCTCACGGTGTTTTCCTTAACCGTCATACCTAGAGGCATATAACATTGTGCTGGTGGTTAAGACCAATAGGAAATATGCAATTCGTTGACATTTCATACGATAAAAACCACCACGCACCGGGGGTTTCATAACAAGGAAAAATACGATCATTACAATTAGTTCATGTTGACAAATTTTTGACTTTTTTTTAGTTTTAAACACTATTTTTCACTCGAAAATGTAAAGAATATACATTCAAATGTGTTTGTGTCATAATGCCATGGGCTATATTGGTACAACGAAGAGAACGGATATATTCTTATACTAACAACACACCCCGGCTGAATAATTGAGGCTGGGTTGTTTCCTAAACCAAACTATTTTCTTATTTTATTTTCAATCGTACTTATGCCTAGAACTTTTCAGGTCTTTGTTTTATAATATGTATAAATTAATTATATGTTTTATGTATAAATAACATGTTGAATGCGATTAATGCAGAACAATACGAGAAGTAGAAAAATCAAGAGGATTTTTATCTTGTTATGCTAAAGTATACCTAACGTCCAAACGCATGCATTGTTTTTTGCCTTTTCCGTTAAATATAAAAAAAGAAATTCCACGACGGCAAGGTGTAGTGTTGGATTAACCACGAATCAAAAGTAGCATTTGCTATGGGCCCCATGCTTAATAGGATCCGAGGCACAGAGCGATTCCACATGATCTACAGGATGTGTGTGACCTCAATACTCAAAACAATATCAAATTAAGGACCCCAGAATAGAATTTGATGCAGACCACGTGCCGTCACACACCAGCACAGCCCAGGTCCATTGTTCTAAAACAAACGAGATCCAAATTGCGCTCGAAGCAAAGAATAATGATGAGAGCCTCCTGGCATCAAACAGCAGGAGGCAAATGAATTATAAAACATTTGAAATTCCGATTACATAACGTACACTTGAAGGTTCCACGTAATAAAAAACAAGTTAAAAGTCAAGGAATGTGTTGACAACCACGGCTGCCCGAGTGACGCACGGCTGCCAGAGTGACGCACGGCTGCCAGAGTGACGAAATCGTTGTGCAATACTGGAACACCCTCCATCACTGTGACCCTTTTTAACGGATCTTAATGTGATACGTCACACCACTTGTGGTGTGGTGGGAACAGATGAGGAGAGTGTTTTTTTATTATGCGTGCGTACACCGTCATGAAAGACCGAAAGCCCGAAGTTAACTATAGTCAACATTTTGACTTTTCAACAAAATTCACCATATTGCATTATAACAATTAATTCCCTGTACTAAATAACTTTTTTCTATTGTTAGTGACTTTTTTTCTACAGACGTAAAACAAGGTGAAAGTTAAAAAGTATTAAAAGATTCTTATTTTGTTATGCCAAATGATTATAACTTCTAACGCGTGTACACACACATTTACACACTCTTTTTTACAATAAGACAGAAATTCGGTAATGAAGGAATACATTAAAATCCTATAAACATCTTGTAATTAAATCCATTAAAAAAGACTCATAATAATGAATAGTATTCGCGTAAATTTACGGAAGCTCTCCAGTTATATATAACTTTACTATCATCATCATTAACAGCCCTTATCGGTCCTCTGCTGGACATAGGCCTCTCTCA
This sequence comes from Eumaeus atala, assembly GCA_017140195.1. NCBI lineage: Eukaryota > Metazoa > Arthropoda > Insecta > Lepidoptera > Lycaenidae > Eumaeus > Eumaeus atala. The sequence goes on from JAFELO010001144.1 coordinate 152,698, forward strand.
ATGAACGCCAAGACGGCCGATCTTCTGCTACTCGCATCCATCCCGGACCGGCTATTGCACGGAGATCGTCTTCCCAAATGGTAAACGGTCGACCAACACTTCGTTTTCCTAAACGCGTCCTCCACTCCAGAACCTTCCTAGCCTAGTGTGTAACCAGCCCATTGCCATTTCAGCGAGCTGATTCGTAAAATTAATCATTAAATTATAATCTTAACTATTATTTATACTAAATATTAATATTGCAACTATTAGCATTGAGATCAACTCAACATCCGTATCAAGATTTTATTGGTAATCGTCAGGCTTCTTAGACACGTGGGTAATCCCAAAACCCTTTCGCTCTCCATCAAAGCCCTCTTATAGGTATTATTTGAATTAGGCCGTCACCTACCAAGCAAACACGTAAACACATTTTAATTATAACATGTCATAATTCGATCTAATATTCCTTCATTTCTGCATCGATTCGACAAGGCAACACAAGTTTCAACACGCGGGCCCATTGGGGCGATGTGAAAAGGAAGGCTACGCATCAGCATTGTGACTATGTTGATGTTTATGTGCGTCGGTGGTCGTCGTAAAAAGGCTTCGATTTCTCGTTTGCCCTCCCATACTATAAAAATGGCGTTTCCTTTTTCAGACCAGTAAAATCATGAGGCAAACATTTTTCTTGTTGATTTCACGGAAACGAGTCAATATTGTTGGTAAGGTTACGTTAAACCATGCCGCTAATCCGTGGGTGGCTTGGCTCGGTTCGGCTTGCACCATCTTTTTCAATTCTTTGTTATCACCTGTGTGGGTGGTCTTCCACGTCATCCATCTTCAAGGTTTCAATCACGAAGGCGTTTAAACCAAAACCGGACGGTGAGTTCATTAGCACTACCTAACCTCTCCGCACGCAACATTGATATTGCGAGCGGTTTCGTTAGTTCTGTTCCCGATCTAGTTATACATTAGTCTTGTTTAACCGGAATAAAAAACAATTGGAAGTCGATAATCGGATTTTGTACACTTGTTCAAAGAAGAGTTACATAGGTACCCGTTCCGAAAAGTTTCACTCAAAAATTTCAAACCCTGAAGGTTATATGTTAATTTGAAGTACCCATTACGAAAGTGAGGCTGTTTCATTTCATTTCAACCTAATGAGCTTTACCTTCTCATTAATATACCAGATCGGCAATTGGGGGAACGAAGTTCTTTTAATAAGCTTATGTCAAGCCGTGGAATTGTAAAAGCTGATGATGATGACGGATCGTGTCGTGCTTAAAATATTGACCCAAAGAATA
>JAFELO010001144.1:154055-186653 GCA_017140195.1 Eumaeus atala
TGATATAGGTAATAAAATAATTCAATATTTCGGTTTGTGTCATAGTGTCACATATATAACATAACTAAATTACATGTTTAACATTTAACTGTAAGAGCAGTATGAAAACATTCGCAAGAACATCATGATAATTCCGTCCTAACAAATTATAAGATGTGACATGCTCAGGTGATCAATGGGTTAGACAAAGGTAGCGAAATCGGTGAGCTGTAAATACTAGTTTAGTAATAATAGTTCAGTGAGTGAATTGCTCAATAAAACTTCTTGAATTTTCACCAGAACAGGAAGGTTTTTTTATAGTATAGCTGGGCAAATGAACAGTCAGAGCCTTTTTACAACTACTGACGCCCGTGATCATCCGCATGATTACCATGCCCATGCGTTGCCCTCCTTTTTTTGGACGTATTACTCCTTACTGTACTATAATGTAGATTTAGTACTTTTTACTGTGCTATGGTTTAGATGTAGGACTTCTTACTGTGCTATGGTTTGGATGTATCCGGAAAATCAAAAGCATAATAATAAATTTATTTCATCTCAAAGTGTCACCCACGTAATCCGCATACAGCGCTTCTATTCATGATATCCTAAGTTTGTATATAGCTTATAGCCTACCTCGATAATTGGACTGTATAAAACCGAAATATTTTTTCTAACCACACCAGCACTTCCTGAGGTTAGCACATTAACGAAAATAGCCAGCTATGCCCTCCCAAATTTTTGATATACATAAATATATTGTATCTTATAAAATATTACATAACATTTTATTTACATAATTTATATATAAAAATAGGTCTCCGATAAACATAGTGGAATAATTTATAATCTGTACAAATAAGATTAGGCGGAATTAATATGTAAATCGCAATACCTACTTGATGTAGGAAGGGTCAAGCTTATGAGTTATGTATTACCATATCATGTATATTCTGTATGTGTGGTACATGACACCACCTAAATTATTTGTCTTATATATCTTGGGTTGTCTTATTATTTTCTTAGGGTTTTTTATTTTCACTGTCTAGTTATCTCAAGACGACCCTGTTAATGTTTTCAATTAACATTTTCAGACTGAGATAGCGAATGTTATAGCGATAGGCGGCGCCATGGACATGGCGGCCCGTCTGGTGCTGGCCATTTCTGGACAATTCTTCAGAATGCGCAGCAGGCACATGTTCTACGCTGGCTCGCTCTTTGCTGCCATATTTAGATTAGGTAAGTGAATCCACGAGCTTTTTGCAATCTGACACGAGCGAGGAAATAGCTATCGCTCACTAAACTACCTCCATGGCTTGACACGTGAGTGTCGCGTTTCGTGCGTTTTATGTATGTTTTATATATTTTATGAAATGGGCCCGAGGTAACGCATCTGCATATGCTACTAGAAATAGGTTGCAAAGTAATAGTGGTATCATCAAACAAATGGACCTCCAATCGCCGAATAGTCGCCGGTTCACTGGTCTGCATTTACGAAGTCTACATCATTTACAGAGTTCGGCTGTGGCGATTGTAAAGTAGCTAACTGAAACGTCGAGATCGTCGAATATAAAAAAACACTTTAGACAATACAACCAAACTAAAACTTCTTATACTGTGAGACGTAACACTTTATTTCCACCTTCACTAGCTCATGTCGCCTCTGAGCGTCCGTTGGCCTCGTTTTGCCAGATTCCGTACAGAAACTTAGAAGTTTTACTTCAATAATGTTCTTTATGATCCTCTATAGTGGTTGTACCGAAACTGTTAATCGAATGTCTTTTGTTACAGTAATAATTCAATTTTCATCATACATACCGCTCCTGATAATAACCGGTATCCTGGGAGCTCTCCGGTCGCTGGTCCACATCGCCCAGCCCATAGTGATTGCTGAACATATACCCATTGAGAGGTATCCGTCGGCGTATGGCTTGCTTATGCTGTTGACTGGTGCAGTCAGCCTAAGCGTTGGCCCAGTGATAGGTGAGTCCTTTATTGACCTTTTTATTTTTTAAGGGCACGAACTACTTGGAATATTCAGCATGAGTACCGACGTCTGTGAATGTACGATTGTACACCACCAGGAACGATTAATGGACGCGAAATAAGACTAAATAAATAAAGATAGGAAGAGTTACTGCCTTGCTGCATAGGAGGAGGTAGTGCATGACGCTACATCCTTCTATGCAACGGAATTGGGCCGGCACGACCGGAGAGGTAACACTTGCTCACATTATACCGCCGTAAAGTGACATCTTCAGTGTCGTGTTTCGTGCGATTTGTGAGTAGCCGGTGGCCCATTGAATGGGAGGGGGTTAAAGGACTTCAACGCATTAGCATTGTAATTATGTGGATGTTCATGGGTGTCGGTAGTCGTAAAAAGGCTCCGATTGCTCGGTTGCCCCCCTATTCTATGAGAAAAAACTACAAAATAAATCGGAATAAGAGGAGCCTAGCCACGAGAGCACATATTATTATGTAACATAGCTATTTTCTGTTTTTGATCTGTAGCAGGTGCGTATTGCTATTTATGTCACCAAGGCGTTATGCGTTATTTGACAGTAATTTTGGTCTGTGGAAATTGGAAAGTGTTAATAGGTAGTATTGCTTTAAGATACTTTTAAATGAGTATGCGACATAATTATTGACACGATATAAATATACTGGCAGTGCCGTGCGGTTTCACCCAAATAGATTAAATTCAACTGCGTAGAACTTTCATATTAAAAGCTTTTCATCCCTTTTTGTATTGGTTTCGGGGTAGAATCCAAAAACCCTATCTCAGTGCTCCCAACACTCGGCTAAATTTAAGCTTCTGCGTTCAGTTATTTCGGCAGTGCGTTGTCTGTTATGCTGTCACTCAGTAGCGAAGGAGTTTTATATATAAAAAGCTACACATGGCGAGATATTTTCTTTGCTACATTGCCGCCGAATTGAGCCAGCACTAGTGAGGATGTCCTCTCGTACACACGACACAATAGATATACTGTCGCGTTTTGTGCGGTGTGTGAGTGGCTGGTGACTTATCAGAGGAGAGAGATTAGGGTCCTCACTAATGGAAGGAGGGCGAAGAGGGTTTACATAACAATTACATGGATGGCTATGGCGTTGGTACTCATCAAAATATTCCAATGTTTTGTTCTCGTTTACCACCTTATACTATAAAAAATATTAATTTCAAAAATATCTTTAATAACATTTTATAAATTTAAACCGAAGTTAACTATATTAACTAATAAAGGCGCCTTGTTGACACGAGTAGCAATGCACACCAGCTATAGAGATATATTTTTTCACATGTCACAACATTTAAAATTTCCAACACGTTTAAAGAACGCATAAATGAATAAACAGTCCTGGAAGTAGAAGGTAATTGAATTTTAAAACAGTTGAAATTGCTATATAACTTCGTGAAGGCACTCCTTAACAGTTCTGAAGCTAGACTTCGGACCGAGAAGTTTTCGATTAATGTTAAATACCATGCTGATGAATTGAAATATTTTCCTTGATACTAAATAGTTTTGTGTTTACACTATAAAGAATTCGTTATACTATCATTATTAATACAATTCATGTCCGTGAACCGACTACGGCAGAAAGCTAGGTATACAGCTAGCTCATGGCCTCTGTGGTTTATTTGTTAGACAATACGAATATTTCCGACTGTTCTTTTTGTTTTAATTCATCAATTCATTCATTCTGCATCTATTATTTTTTGTTATTTTTTTCATAAGGACATGATTATTGTTTAGCGACATATGTAGTTGTATGACCCGTGGCGCTCTATGGGGGAGGCCTTTGTCCAGCAGTGGGCGTGACCCGGCTGATGATGATGATGCGGTTCTTCTTGTTTATAGAATAAAGGGAAACTAGAGTAGCCAGAGGCCATCGATGACCGCTGGTGTTCGTACACGTCCCCATAAGATGTGTAATTGTGTTGCCTGTCTGACACTGGTGGCCCTTCCCTCGACCTCAAAACCCCACAGCAAAACAGTCACTTTTAGGCGGTATCATGAGCGAAAAATACCTCCGTTGACCCTGGTCGTGCCAGCCCAGTGCCTACAGCTCTATCACAACTTTATTTGATGAATTGTGCCGATACGACCGGGCAAGTACACCTCGCTCACGAGGTACCGCCAGCACGACCGGGCAAATAAACCTCGCTCACGAGGTACCGCCAGCACGACCGGACAAGTACATCTCGCTCACGAAGTACCGCCAGCAAGACCGGGCAAGTACACCTCGCTCACGAGGTACCGCCAGCACGACCTGGCAAGTACACCTCGCTCACGCGACACCGCCGTCATTAGACAACTGGAAATGAGGAATGGAGGACAACTGACGTGTATGCTACTTACGGATTGTCATATGACTGCAGTACGCTGTCCGTCACTGGTCTGTAGTAAACGAGGTTCGAACACCACCCCGCCATGGTTCAAGCCTTGTCGTGGCGGTGGGGCTTAGTAGCTAGGGGTGAACCCAGGCGAAGCCAATTGAACCGAGGGGGATCTTTGCACCCCTCTTATAAGAAGAGGGGGCTGAAAGATCAGGAGGACGAATAGCTCTCGGTAACCCTCTTATAAGAAGAGGGGACCTAAGAGCAACAGAGGGTGGCGCTTTTGCGCACAGGGCAAGAGGCGAGGATGGGAACCACATCCCATTGCGCTATCCTAAAGTCCTATAGTGCGGGGCAACCCTACCTGTGGAGGTGGAGTAGGCAGACGAGCCATCGAGGTGCCCTGATGATTGTTGTTCCGGGGCACCTCACGAAGGGCGGCACTGGTGGTTTTTGTGAGTATTTGGAACTATCATGTGCCGCGAGACGTACAAACCACTGGACCCCACCACGGGACCGAAAAACAAAAAAAGGCTCGAACTGCAGCGATTGTTTTATTTACGAGTATGACAACAGCACATGGGCATAGTAATGAAGCGAATATTTTTAGGTGTGGGTAGTCATAGTGAGGCTTTGGCTGCTAATTTGTAAACCTATAGTATAAAAAAACCATTGTGAGACTTCGAGCAACTCTTCGCCCTTCTCTTGCATGTCGATTTTTACGATCTTCCTTTAGACGAGCGAGTCGTACCTGCCTCAGACGTGCCGGCCCTATTTTCATGCAAATCAGTAATACCAGTGCCGTACCAGATATATAAAAGCTAATGTTTTCATAGTTGATACATCATATTTCCGTACACATCTTATTAGGGCATCCCCCATATTGGGATAGGAATCCATCAATCATAACCATCGGTGTAATCATTTCATAACATTACTTTCAATCTTCTCCATTGAAAAATATGCGCCTTTTTTCACCCATGTAGGATTAACAATTGTAGGGTCATGAGTCATCACACATCACGCAAGTCCACCAACGTGAACCATCAGAGTAGGTATGCATTTGTTATCAAAAAAAACAATTAATGTTAATACTTAGCAAGAGGTAGTGCCATGCTGCACAGGAGGAGGTGGTGCCATGCATAGTGCATACTACAACCTCCTATGCAACGGAAATATATATATATATATATATACGCTGGGGACTAACGCCGCACAAGGATATCCGCACAATTATTTTTAAAATGTCTCGCCCTCATGTCCCCTCCCACCTGCGATGGGCCACAGCGGGGCACGAAATGCGATACTAGCTGTCACTTTGCTGCGGTGACTGCAACGCAGTAAGGCGCTAACTCGCATACATTTTTTCAGAATAGAAAGAATGAATTCAGATTCAAATGTTCATCTGCGTCCTGTTTCAACCAAACAATGTTCAACCGTTCTTTGGTTTGGTTTGATACTAGCATCACATCGCGGTTTCATCGGAGATTAGTGCATTTAAACACATAAACAAATGAGCAGACTCTTGAACTTTATATTATCGGTATGGATATATTGAAGTTAGCGTCGAAACTACACCAAGTGAGATGACAGTGTCGACGCTAACTTCACTTAAATATACACTAAGTAATGGGACATTTAGCGTCTCATGCTAACATAGTCCTTCAGAACACCATATTTCCCTGCGTCCATATTTATGTTTAAAAAAAGAGTGCTAACTGTGAATATTTGAATACTTGTAGCCCGTCCCGGCTTCGCACGAATATTTCACAAAACATGGCAAATACTTATTGATTTACAAAAATACAAATATTATTTTCATTTCGTTCTCGTAAACATTACACATGTAATAATTCTATTTATGACACAACGACTTGAGTTGGAACAGCTACTTCAGTCTATTCTAGTCAATAATTTCTGTAGCAATATAAGGGTCATGTTCAATTGATACTACCGTAAAGTGACACCTACGGTGTCGCGTTTCGTGCGGTTCGTGAGTAGCCGGTGGTCCAACACAATCGAGAGCAGCACATCGGTATAGTAATTATGCTGATATTCAAGGGCGTCGGTAGTCATAGAAAGGCTCGTTTGTCCCCCTATAATATAAAAAAAAAGGTTTACTTTCATATTTTTCAGCCTTTAATTAAACTATCGAAGTTTCCATAATGATCTACCGCGATGTAGATATCGGTAGAGTCTACATCGGTCGGTGATAATGTAGGATTCTATTGAAAAGAGAATTTTTCAAATCGGTCCAGTAACTACATCCAGTAACAGTTACGAAGCCTAGTCAGTGCAGACAAATAATCAAATGTTTCCTCTTTTAATATTAGTACAGATTTAAGAATCTACATAATATTACAATATAACCTGTATTGAATAAGTAGTAATCATTGAATGATTGATTGAATGAATGAATGCCGTCCATTGCTGAACTTAGGCCTCGCCCATAGATATGACTTAATTCTCTAATCATAATAATGACCTATAAACGATTCGCAATCGTGTTACTATATTAGTTTGTCGTTGTTATTATGTTATTCCGTTCAGTCGTGACCAATATCATATTGTAGTTTATAAAGTAAGTGTTTGACACCGCACTCGCCTACCAATCCACTCATGTTTTGTCATAAAGCAACTATTTAAAACTATGTTTTTCTTTCAGGATTCGTCCGCGACTACACTGCAAGTTATTACATAGCGTTCGTGATGCTGGCGATATGTAATTTTTGCTGCGTCGTTCCTTGGACGATTGAGGGTATTTTAGTGTATATACGCCGCAAGAAGATTGTTCTAACGTGATACTATCAAGACACTGTCGAGATAATCTTGTGACACTTGTGACAATCCCGTGACAGTCTTGTGACGTTTTCTTGATACTAGTGATGTTTTCACCTCAGAAGATAAATCACTTGGTGACATTACATAGCCACGCTCTCGTGATATAGGATCAAATTTTTAAATACCTTTGTCTACGCGTGGGTTTTTCCTGTCCAACGTTTGTTTCCCTAAAATTGGCGCTTGTGCTAAAAGTAATTCCCTTCAATGGCACAGCGCTTGGATCGTTTTAACTTTCTATATATATAATCCTATATATCTTATATTATATAATAACATGTGTTGTTGTTGCTTATATTATATTTGTACAACTGGTAGCGCAATTATTGCAGCCAAATTGGGTCGGCACATATTATCTATAATATGAATAGGATGTGGTCATGTCTTTTCTTTGATTCGTCATTAAGACAAAAAAAAACATAAAAATCAACTCCTTTTTTATAATATAGGCATGTATATATATTTAATTAACACAGAGGCATTTTAGTTGTTTCTAGGTCCAACACCAGAGTTCAATAATTCGTACTAATGGAATTCGCGTAACCAATGAAATTTTTACCCGACAATACCACGAAAATGTTACTTATATGTTTACACCTATATATAGCACAGCACTTGGAGAAAGGGGTACTGAAATTTAAAGAGCCAAAATGAGTATTACGAAAGCAATCACCATGGCTCCGACTAGTGTAGATATAGCCAATGGTATTTACTTGACCTTAGCTCGCGATATCTTTTTGTCACAACCATTTTGTGTCAGTGTAGTAACGCTTAAGCGACGTTATTTAACAACTAAGTGACTATATACGATAAGCAATAAAATACTCAAATTTACTTGCCATACTAAGATGCTCTTCGAATGTTGTTCCCAGAAGGTTGTTCAAAGAAGTCCTGTACTATTTAAGTCATAGATTATATTTTGTTAATAATTAGTTGATTAAAACTACTTTTAGTATTGTCGGTTATTTTGTTATTACACAAGACATTATGTTAAGAATTGGATTTTTTTATTATATATAATTTGAAAGTTAATTTTATATGTTTAACCCATGCCCAGCCCTTACAACATACATGTGCGAAACAACGGTAACACCCCAGTGCATCTCTTGCCATCTGCGGCGAAGACTTTTGTGTCTTCTAGTTTAAGGAGACAAAAGGGGTCTATCTCCCCGTTCGTCCCCTTAAACTAGAAGACACAAAAGTCTTCGCTAGTCCAAGGAACTGTGAAGGCAAACGCATCGCCAGCAGTAGTCGATCCCTCCAGAGACAACTGAAATGTTAATTTGATATGACGATGTAGAATATTTGATGTACTTCGTGCTCTAGAAGTAATCATGTTTAGCGACAGGGGTACCAAGTTATAATCTCGAGCCCGATCCCGAAAGTTATTTGGATTTTCCAATCTCTAAGAACATTCAGAGTAAGATGGTTGGCGGTGTTACACCGTTGTGCCTCGCAGAGCACGTTAGCCCATAGCGTCACTTGTACGTCTGACTTCTCTACGATCATGCTGGGACATCCCATCACATCACAAGGAAGAGACAGCGCTACTGTGTGTTTGCGCGGAACACTTGTGCACTAAGACATACCTTGCGCTGAAGGCTCGTCTAGAGATGGCCGCTGTAGTCGACATTCCGCTAGAAAGTCATTATTATTATATCAGGATGACATCCAGTTGGAGAGGAAGTATCCCAGGTATTGAGCGTTCGATAAATGGTAAATAATACGCTCGTGACGTCACAGATACTTACGCACGCCCTTATGATCGGAGTCCGAATACACTTTTTTGCTGATCGTGCTAACTCAATACTAGCGATCCGCCCTGGCTTTGTACGTGTATAGTATACACTAAAACCTTCCTAATAATCAGTTATAAAAGTAATCAGTTCAGCAGATTTTGAGAAAATAGATTACATATAAACAAACAACTTTTGGGGACAATGCTTTATCATATGTATAGATAGATCATAGGCTATCACGGCTTGCCACTATAGACAGGCTATACAATACTCCGGGCTGACATGACAAAGGCCCTGATTTGTCGTTTGTTCCCCTATACTGTAAAAAACAACTCCTTCACACACTACAGTTGTGCGGATGTTTATATGTACCAGTTGCTATGAACTCTACTGTTCGTTTGCCCCGACGAGCACTTTTATATATAAAAACATATATAAACGCTATTAACGTTAAACATTTATCAGCCTTACAAATTAAAATGATTATTTAAAAAATACCCACTGGTACCTTATTATTTACAAGACTTATAAAGAAAATTCAAGACGTTTATATTGTGCCAGACAATTCGTGACGTTAATTAATAAATACACATTGCGTAAAAATACAAATGAAAAAAATGTATGTCTGCCATATACACGCTTATACCAAAGTCTTGGAGTTAACCGGTGCGTAAAACTTGCACAGGTCGGCGTTGAATATTTCAACAAATTGAATTCAATTTGAGCGTAGGCTACCCTTTATACACAAACACGAAATATTTATATTTACATTATATTTTACAATAATATTCTACACAAAGCAAAAAAACTTACGTCTAAACCTATAACTATCTAATAATGTTATATATACATAAAGAGATCGGTCATGTAGGCGTTCACTGAGAGAGGCCTGCGTCCAGCAGTGGTCCGATAAGGGCTGATAATGATGATGATGATGGTAATTACACATATATTTAACATTATATTTTAATAACTGTTCGCCCTCAAGCAACCTGCGCTCGCGCCGCTTATACGGTTAAAGAACCAGTGACCAGTGACAGTTTGTGCCTAACGCTGAGCGTACGCTGCTTGGTTAAAACTGTAACGCTTTCGTAGCTTACGTATATAACACGCTGTTTGTGTTAAATATTCTCGCCTCCTTTCTTCCTCTGAAATTTCATATTGAACAATATAGACTGTGTGTACACGTATACCTTCTATGCCTTCTATTGTTGTTAAATAGTGTGCGTGGACTATATGTCTTTAAGACCGTAAGTGTTTTTTACAACTACTAACTACTTGAACACTATCGTGCTATCGTATAGTTATATTAGTTTTTGCTAATATTAATCACCTGAACACTATGGTGCTATCGCATAATTATATTAGTGACTACTAGCTAACACGTGTATATTAGCCAATTCACCATAGTGTTAATGGTTTCCCAGAATAGTTTCTAATGTTTTCGATAAATTATTGTATTTAGATTCGATCGTAATTGATCTAGATTAGTGTCATTTTCGTAAATCATCACTATCCAGATGACGTCCACTGCTGGACATAGACCACTTGAGCAAGTCGTCTGGGTAGGATTCCTACGAACGAAGGGCGGAGGACTTGTGTTGTGGATGCAAAAACATCACCGTTGAGATTTAATCTATAACATGCAATGTAAAACAGCAATACATATTCATGCCAGTTCCCAAATGGTGTTGGCAGTGAGAACAGGATGTCATAAATCACGATCCTTACAAACCTGCCTTGCCTTCTCCACATTCATTACTCTCTTCATACAGACACGCCGGTTGCGAATAGTCCTGATGCCACCTTCAGACAGAACCCGAGCAATCTTATCATGGTATGTCAGTCTTGGTCTTCCTCGGTGCCTACATCCATCCATACTCGCATTGTATATCTGCCTTCTTAATCTTTCACCTTCCATTCTCTCTACATGCCCTTACCAAAGGAGCATGCCATTTCTCGTTCCTGCACCGACAGTATCTTTTACAATTAAGCTCTCTCTCTCTCTCACTCCATTATTGCGAACACGGTCAGCGAGGGCTACATCGATCGTGTTCGCAATCTGAACCGGATGAAGTCGTTGCGAAAAAATTTGTGACGGGTACTTATTCACGAGGAATCCCACGCCTCCTTGTGATGGAGTGTCGCTTTCCCTGAAGTGGAATGGGTGACCCGATGGCAGAGTTATGGTGTTCTCGCATTTTCTTCGGACTTCACATAGCACCAGAAAGTGCCAAAGGATTTTTTCCAGTTCCACCGCCAGCTCAACCAAGTGGTTATCTAGTCTCAGCGTTCATCCGTTATACGTAGCAAAAAGGGAAGCCTTGCGAACGGTAATGTGAATTTTTGATTCATTAGGCTTAGCATCCCCTATTACTATACCGGCTAAACTCCTGCTTCAAGAAACCTGGCGTACGGGTGCCACATGGGATGAACCATTTCCGGCAGAGCTAGAGCCGAGGTGAAATTTATGGATAAGGATTTGATATCACTGAGAGATGTGAACATATCGAGGTGTCATCCGGGACCAGGTGCTGCGAAGAGAAGAGAGTAACATACGTTTGTAGATGCTAGCGCACTTACGCGGTGGCTGTATACTATCGTACTATTAGTGAAAACGGACTGTGTCACTAGCCGAAGGCACGCATTGCATCTTTAAAATAGTCTCTGTTCCCAATGCCAACGTAACAGCTATGGTGCAGAAAGAGTATCAAGTGGCGGCGGACAGCAGTTACTATTGGGCGGACTGCCGGACGGTCATATCCTGGCTCCAGGCGGGGCCTAGTACTTACAAGACATTCGTCGCGCATCGGCGGTCAACGAGTGGCGGTGGCTCCCTACTCGGCACTACGTGGCGGATGACGCAACAAGGGAGACTCCTTGGGACTTCGACGCTAACCATAGATGGCTCACCGGGCCGGCTTTCCTGTACGACGAAGGAGGGTCATGGCCGGCCGCACCAATAGATAAGATCACCAACACCGTTGAAGAGAAAGTGCTGACTCTACGAGAGGAAGATTCGATCAAATGAAGAGATCAGGAGGAGGAATCGCTCTCGGTACCCCTCTTATAAGAAGAGGGGACCTAAGAGCAACAGGAGGTGGCGCTTTTGTGTACGGGGCAGGGGGCGAGCATGGAAACTTCACCCTGTTGCACTGTCCCAAAGTCGGTGGGGTTATCGTCCTGTAGTGCTGGGCAACCCCATCTGTGGAGGTAGAGTTGGTCCATCGAGGTGCCCTGATGATTGTCGTTCCGGGGCACCTCAACAAGGGCGGCACTGATGGCACTCGCGGTGGTTTATGTGGGTATTCGGTACCATCATGTGCCGCGAGTCCCACACACCACTGGACCCCACCCAGGGCCAATGAAGGCGCGTAAAGGGTACTCCCCGTGTCAACAAAAAAAAAGGCAATACGCGTGAACCCCTGTCACTATATGCCTCGTGAGTTAGAGCGAGAGGAGTTAAAAAGGGATAGCGCATCATAGAGAGAGAGGCAAACGGAATTAAAGCGAGATAGCCTGATCGCGCAAAGCAATCCCCTGGATTCAATCAAACCGTGTAAAAACAGGAAAAATGGCTGGCACAATGATCTGACAAACTCACGCACCGCTTACGGAAACGAGCCCGGGTTCGTATCCGTAAGTTGAGTGCCTAGATCCGATAGAAAGATAACATAACCCGAGTTTAAAGAGCTCTAATAATAATAAATAAATCATGAATACGGCTTTTTGCTGATTTGTAGCGCAAATCAACCCCTCCCGTCAGAGGGGGGAGGTGAGGAGGCCGGCCTCTTCCGATAAGCCAAACATTAAACGAGCACAATTATCATTATCCACGACACCGCAATTTAAACGGCATCGTGCACGCGCGGTTCCGGATAGAGTGGGGAGGGGGACCACTTCCCCCTTTTCGGTCCCAAAAATAGTTACTATAGGGTACGATCAAAATCAACCCAGTACATCTCTTCCCATCTGCGGGAAAAGAGGGGGGTCTGTCCCCCTATCGTCTCCCTAAACCTGAAGACACAAAAGTCTTCGCTAGTCTGTCGAACTGTCGAACTGCTGAGGTAGTCGGTTAAAAAAAAAATAATAAAGGCACAATAATTTCCTCGGCGGCCTTGAAGTAGAGCACAAGAGCAAGAGAACAAGAAGAATCTCTAAAAGAAGTTAGTGAAAAAAGTGAATAATAGTGCAAAAATTGTGAATATAGTAATTTAATGGAATAATTAATGAATATTTAATATAGTGATTTTGCCAGTGATTCCTGTGACTACACATTCGCGAACTGTCCTTTTCAAGACTATTCCCGTGTTTCTTTTCCGCACACACGCTTCTGTCCCCCAGGTCCTGCATAGGCTTTTATCCTGTCACACCCGATCCAGCGAGTTTCGACGACAATCAGCGGTCGTCGATAGCACCAATAGAAAATACAGTCCACTGCAGCTCACAAGCGAGCCAAACCCTAATATCCTAGTTCACTTCTTTCAACTGTCCTTTTCGGGGCAGTCTCAGGTCTGAACATTAGTTCGGGGTATTTGTGCTAACTAGCGTTCGGGACACAAATAAACGCCACCCGATTTAATAATAGATATTCCGCGTCCGGGTTTCCGTACATGACGGCCCGTCGCAGGAGTGGTTCCTCGCCTACGAAAGGGGTAAACTGGTCCATCTTTTGGTGAAAACCGTATGAAAATACATTAAGTAGATTTTGTGAAAATCGAACACACAGATGGCTCTTCGGGACTTTTTTATAACAAATATAGACATAGCTACATGTACCAAGAAATAGTATGCAAACAAATATTTAATATTTTGTTCACACTGATAATAGTCCTATTGACTTTATATTTAACTACTACTATGTAAATACATAACCAGAGAGATTTAGAGAGTATTTGCCCAAAAAATCCTTTCTTCTGTTTAAACTATAGATTTTTGCAGCCATAACCTTCATTTGGCGTTGATAGTTGAAGTACGATGAGAGCCAACTTTTATATTTCGTAAGTTAAAACTATACCCATTTTCCCGCATAATTATGCTTAAAACAGTGATGTCCAGCAGCACGCTGACCGGTTAGTACAAGTATAAATATGAACGCTAACAGTGTTTATTCGCGCCATGTAAATAAATAATAAAAAGAAATTAATGTGAATGAAATTGTGGCTTATTTTACTTTTCACTGTTTAAATCACAACTGATTAATGTCGTGTCACCTGAAGAAGTGCATACGTCAGATGTGTTAAATTAAATTTATCTTTTATTTAAATGTATAACATCTGTACCGCCAGTGTCCTTAAATAAATAAATAAATCTCCTTGCCCTCATTAGATATATATCATTACATTATATTATCATTGGATATATGTCATTACTTATATATATATATCATTATATTATATAATTACATTATAAAGAAATATCTGAAAATTGCAGTCAAACCAGTAACAATTGTGAGAGAATGAAACGTCCTGAAGATGACGAGGTTCTGGAAACTGATTGGTGGCGATACGTCATATGTATTGCCGTTACTCTTATGTTTGTAAGTATAAACCAAATTATATTAAATAATATAATACCAGCGTTGCGCCCCGGCTTCGCCCAGGCTGACGGGCCCGTAAACAACACGACCCGGATACACCACATTAAAAATATACCTTTCTAGGGAATGGTAAAAACCGTATCAAAGATCCTTCGGTAGATTTTGAGAAAATAGATCACATACACATAGGTAGCTTGTGAGGACAATGCTTCATAGTATGTCTAGATTGTTACGATTTAATCAATTGAAGTTAAATTTCTACGAGCTTTGATAATACTGCGAGGGTTAAAATTCCGAGTGGGGCCAAATAAAAAAATTAATGTTAGGATTTTTCTATTTCTACTAACAGACGAGATTCGTGAATTTAGTAGTACCTTGCGCCCGTTGCCTCGGAGGGCCGTGATTTTTGTCCACTCCGACTACTATTCCAATAAATAAATAGACAATAGTGAGTGGACTTGTATCTTTCCACACACTTGTGTGGAAGGATACAAGTCACGATGACGTATATTACACGTGGGGCCGGACTGTCAAACCCGCAAGCCTACTCTGAAATATCGCGATCTGCTATACCATTTCTAATGATTTATGTACAATATTCCAAACACATTCCTTGGCCATGCCATAACGAAACAGAATAATTATAATGCTAAAATGAGAAACAAAAATAGAACAATTATCAAATTCCATGCAGTCATGCATAAAAGAATTTAATTTAAAATAAATTAAGCTTCATACTATGAAAAATGTATTTAGTAGGCGGGAGGATATGCTGCATTGCAGCGGAATTGGGCAGGCGCAACATCTTGCTCCCATCACACCACCCTAAATTGAAAGCTTCGCAGTCGCGTCTCGTGTAGTCTATTGTTCCGCTGTAATAAACTATTTTGGTTTCTTTGTTTAGTAATGGATATCGACGATTAAAAGAATATTGGGCATAAGCGACACCTTGGTGGAAAATGAGTTTTGAATGCCATCCTACTTAAACCGTGATGATTCTATTGCCACTTATACTAAAGCAAAAAACTGCACTTTCGAAGTGTCTTTACGGTGTAACTGACGGAGCTTGCGGCCTTTTTTACGCTAAAGATGCTTTTGCACATCCAAAAATGATATTACTTTCGGCTTATAGTCGTTTATGTATTTCTATTTTTACTGCCATAGAAATTCCAGGTCTCTTTACTATTGAGACCCATTTTGAAAGTTAGTCCTAATGCGTCTTTTCATTTCTCGTCAAAAATATTTAACGTTGCTCACATCCTTTTACCATTTCAAACTTAAAAATACAGTTGTCACTTATAATACCAAAATCTAATTTGACATTCACCTGTTGCATATAATCAATTACCAAAATCTAATTTGACATTCACCTGTTGCATATAATCAATTACCAAAATCTAATTTGACATTCACCCGTTGCATATAATCAATTACCAAAATCTAATTTGACATTCACCTGTTGCATATAATCAATTACCAAAATCTAATTTGACATTCACCTGTTGCATATAATCAATTACCAAAATCTGTTGTTTATTGATTGTCGCTTATATCTTACTACTGTTCGATATTTCATTGCTTTTATTACTTATAATGTATTACTATGGATTGATAATTTATCAATTATAAGTATAAAAAATATATTGAGAGATTTTTATTATTGTAACCTTTGTCCAAGATTCCAAGTTCTAGATACTATATTGTGTTAACTTTTATTTATAAAATTGCTTCATTTTCGGCAAAGTCTTTTATTATATTTCTAAATGACCTTATGTAATCATTTCAAACATAAAATGAATAGTAACTTATTAAACTAACAATCTTTGTTATTTCATGAAATTACTGCATTATTGTTTCTTTGTAGGTATGTGATACATTGTTAAAATTACTTTATCTTTTATAACTGAGTTGTTTATTAATAAATAGTAAAAATAATAGTTTTGTTTTAACTAACTATTCCTCTCTCAATGTACGCCAAGACGGCCGATCTCGCATCCATACCGAACAAGCTAGTCCGCGGTGATCGTCTTCCCGAGTAGTATACTTTAGTTCTCTGTTATAACTTCGCTACGAATTCTGTCGGATAGAGAAACACGCAACATAGCTCGTTCAATAGCCATTGAACGTGCTATTTCAATAGCCCGCTGAGCTACGGCAAACATGCGGACCAGTCCTAAACTAAGAGGCTATGTTTCGGACCTGTAGGTCATCAAGGGGAAGAACGCATAATAACGACTGATTTTATAAATCATCTAATAATATTGCTAAATAATTAATGAATAAATAAGTATGAAGATACGTAAACGTAAGCTATATTATTTCATTATTTACATAATTATACATCTAAATGATTCAATATTATGGCTTATGTTTAGGTATCCACATACTTATTTATTCATAAATTATTTTGTAATATTATTAGAAGATTTATAAAATCAGTCGTTTCTATGATTTTGTAAGACCTAAACATAGTCTTATTAAGAATTAATTTTGTCAGTCGTCATCTTTGAATATTACCAATCGTTGATGAGCCACATTTTTAATATTTTGCAGTCACTTAATTCTTATTTTACATTCGAATTACTCAGATTACACTATGCCAAGAGAATGCCTAATGTTGGATGTTCTCATGTTCTCATCTCCCGCTTGGTGTATGAATGGTTGTAGTCTGAAATACCAAGATAATAGATTTAGTAGAAATATTGAAATAAAGAAAAAGATCATCGACTATAAATTACTGAAAGATAATTTAGTAAACGTCAAATCGAATGAACTCTATAGTATCCCAGACAGTACAGACTCTCCTCAAGCTGCTGTCGCGGCCTCATCCATACTCACCGCCCTACTGGTTAGCAAAATAGGAGAATCGTCAAGAGAGATCTCCACCGTCCCAGAGGACCGTTTAGCTCTCTCTGACGACGTTAGGGACCTAATGCGTCAAAAAAATGCGGCGAAACGTCTGTACGATCGCAACGGAGGCGAAGTGTGCAGGCAAGCCATCCGACAGCTCGAAAGAGAAGTCAAAAAAGGCTATACCCAAATTCATAAACGGGAAATGGGATTACTTCGTCAGCGAACACTCTCCGTCTCATACGGCCCACTGGCCACTAGGGCTATGAAATCCGAACCGGTGGCTGAAATACCACATGACATGCATGACGAAAAAGCGGAGTGTCTAGCCGATACACAAGAGAGTCAATGTACTCCTATCTCCCTCCCCACAGACCCCTCCCACATAAAAGAGGTAGAAAGTATAGTAACGGCCCGACTGGCCACCGGATGATGATAATGAGACCATACGTCTGACGGACACAGAAGAAGTAAGGGATCTAACAAAGAACCTTCACTCATAGAGGGTCCGGGCCCGATGGAATATATAATGGCCTATAAGGCGCCGAAACAGGTGCCTCCAGTTATTATGCACCACCTAGTGTGCATTTTAACGCCCTTCTGGCGCAATGCACCTTCCCAGACATATGGAAGGAAGCCATATATGATTTTTGAATGGCAACGATCTATCAAGTGTGATACCTACTAAGTATTTATGTGATTTTTAACTACTCCACTTTGTACCTAGACTAAATAATATGTGGTGTTAAATGCAAAACTAAGAAACAATTTGGATTTTAGGTATGAGCAATTATTTTACGATACCGCTTAGGTAAACATGTGTTTAAAAATAATTATATGTAATGCAACATTTTGATTACATTTATACTTACAGTCTTTAAATATAAATTAAATACTCATAAGGAAAATACTTTTGTATTAATTATCCTAAGATCACACACATACAATTCTTAGCATACATAAAAAGAATTTTATCCGCGTCACAATCACTTAGGCATATTTTTTTATAAACTCCCATAAATTTCCGCATGCATATTTTTAAATATATTTATTTATTTACATTTTTATTAATTATCCTAAGAACACAGACAATTCTTAGCATGCATAAAAAGAAGTTTATCCGCGTCACAATCACTTACGCATATCTTTTTATAAACTGCCATAAATTTCCGCATGCATATTTTCAAACTTATAATTTATTTACCATTTATGAGAATAGCTAGTAATTTTAACTTTTTACATTGATAATTCCACGAAATCGAATATGACACGCTGAAAACAGCGAGATTTCGAAATACCGAATGAACTGTTTATCTTTAAGTTGTAACTTGGTGAACATAAAAATAGTAACTCGAAACAATTCAATTGGGTTTCAGTTAGCGGGTACAGTCCATAAAGCTGTTTTCGGATTGATTTACAATGATATTTTGGATGAATTAGGGGCTGGCACCGGTGTAGTTACTATTATTTTTGGAGTATTCGAAGTTGCTAGTGATTTGACAGGTATTGTTAAAATGAAAATAAAGAACTTAAGTTACCATAATTATGTTTTTGTATTCCTTATATTAATTATTTTGTCTTTCAGGATTTCTATCAACAATACTTTTGAAAAAGATGTCTGTCCGGCAAGTAGCTCTTGTTGGTGCCATGGTATATGTGTTCGCTTCGTTTTATGCGGTTTTTGTCACATCAATAGTTGAACTCGTTATAATAAATGGCTTGTTACACGGCATGGGATTAGGAATACTTGCTTCAGCCGCATACACCTCTATAAACAATTACGCAAGAAAGCGTAAAGTTCTCTACTTAGGATTGTGCAAAGCGTGCCTCGCTATGTCGCTAGTCGTTTATTCATTAGTAGCTAAGGCTAGCGTCACCGAATATGGATTTAGAGGCACTTTAATGATTATCTGTGGAATATCAATGAACTCTATTTTAGGAGCGCTGACATTACAGCCAGTAGAATGGCATATTGTAAAAAAGAACAAAACGCCGGAGGAAAATGAATGTAAGCTCAGTTTTTTCATTTGGATTTGATTCGTACCGTTACCATTAAATAAAAAGTCATACCGTTTCAGGTATGGGATGAATTACTTAAATCTGTGTTTTTTTTTTTATATTTGTAGCATATACATCATTTGTGAAAATTTGAAGTCTATCCTCGAAACTCTTGTTTTCCTTTTCTTTCGCAGCGAAAGTAGTCTATGCTCGGACTTAACATAACACACAAATTGTGACACTGTCGAACATATCGTGATATTTAGTTTCTTTGTAAATGCAAAAACATTCAGAACCAGCTTGAATGTAAGACACATTTAAGTTGGTTCTAAATCGAATAGTTTCTATGACTGTAATTGTGTATAACTTTACACATAATTATAGTAATAGATAATGAACCAAATCTTTTCTAGTTCTACGCAAGAATGAACCGATAATAGAAGAAGAAAATATTGATGCAGAAGATTATAAACCTATGACAAATCTGAGCTTACGGACGCTTCCAGATAGCGAAGAACTGCTGGCAAAAGCCAGGTTTAATAGAAAATATTCTGGTGTTAAAGTGGATTTAGAAAATCCGTTGATATATACAGTTGTAAAAGGCGTCAACAGACAAGATGGCGTATTGTAAGTTGATATGTATAGTATATTACCGATCCGCCCCGGCTTCGCCCGTTAATAACAGGGTCCATCTAATACCTCCCTCGGTAATCGCTCTATGTATAAGTGAAAACCTCATGAACATCCGTTCAGTAGATTTTCAGTTAATCGATCAACAGATACATCGATACATACAGATCGAATAGACAGACAAATTTTGGGGACAATGTTTTATAGTAAATATAGATA
Organism: Eumaeus atala; assembly: GCA_017140195.1. NCBI lineage: Eukaryota > Metazoa > Arthropoda > Insecta > Lepidoptera > Lycaenidae > Eumaeus > Eumaeus atala. The sequence goes on from JAFELO010001144.1 coordinate 174,184, forward strand.
CCATTGGATAAACATCACCATCATCGACATGTCACAATTGTCCCTTACCGGTCACATACGCCGTTAGATAATAAATAGGCTTCGTTCAATGAATGCAAAGACGATTTATTGACACGCATCCATCCCATCATTTTTGTTAGAGAATGGGAATTTGGCTGGCACGGCCGTGGTGGTACCTCTCGCCCACATGATACCGCCGTGAAGTGACAACTTCGGTGTCGCATTTGTTGCGGCTTGTAAATGGCCGGTGACCCATTGGAGGGCAGAAGGAGCGGAGGATAACGCAGCAATTGCGCTAATAACGCAGTAATTCATGGGCGGCGTTATTCGAGAAAAGGCTCTGATTCCTCGTTTGCTGGTCGATACTATAAAAAAAGGAAAAAATAATTGTTAGCTAATTGTGTTACATTTTTTTCAGACAATCATTATCTGACTTATTAGATTTGAGCCTACTTAAAGATTTGGTATACGTTAACATTTTAATAGGAGTTACTCTTACATTTTTTTCAAATAAAACTTTTTTTGTTTTGGAACCGATATATCTGGACAAACTCGATCTGCCAAAGGTACCTTCATAACATTCCTTTTTATAATTCAAATATTTACTCAGTAGTACAACCATGTTTAAAAAATGTTACGTGTCCTTAATTATGACATTAAATGGACGTTAGAATAGGAAAGGGGGTTTTCGCTTTTTGGACCATTAGAAAAGGCACCAAGTCAAGTAGTAGAGTAATAAGGCACGGCTTTAACGTGCTGTATTTTTCACAAGATTTACGGCGTTATAACCACGTGAATATGCTCGTTTTGGTTTTCTTTTGCTGGTATAATAGATATGCTTGACGATCTGCAATTCCTCGAGGATCGGCAGAGACAGTTTTTATCTATTTATTAGAATCATGTCTGCTCTCTACATATGGACTTTAGTATTATTATTTTTGACTACTCAATGCTGACAGAATTATCCAGTGCAGCTGTCTTCCCCTTGTCGTCGTCTTCCCCCCACTCTAACGAGGGCGGGAGCTCACGCGCGGCAGCTAAAATTAGCCTTGCATTATCGTGTGGTTTGAACACTGGTTTTCATTTCTGTTTTTATATTGAAACACAAGTAAAGTCGCTCGATGTTTTTTTTAATAACTAAGTATTAATAACTGTTATGGCGAGAAGGTATAGATTGGCATAAAATACGCTTCGCCTCTACATCCGTCCCTTTCTCATTAGGCAAAGAAACTGCAATACCGAATTAAACACAGATATCTCAAAAACTGTAGTAACTGGGTACAAATAGAAACATCACAAGTGTTACAAAAACAAGTCCCTTTTATGATACAGGGGTCAAACGACATCTGTAAGACTGGGCGTCTTACAGACGTGTTGTCGGTATTTAAGGAATAGGTATGCTCTTTTCTTGATGTATAAGTCGTATCGGGTCGGAAATACCGAGAGAGGCAGCTGGTCCCACTGGTAAGAAGTATCGTCTAAACCGCACTGTTGCGGATTTACGGACATCCAGATGATGGGCGCGAAACATAGAGTTCCGTTGCGATGTCCGTAGATGGAATTCCGCTGCTGGTATTAAGTCGAACAATTCCTCGGAACACTCCCCACGAAAAAATGATAAAAGACGCAAATCTGTGGCAGTTTTAACCTGTAACACTTTTGAAAGTGTTACAGTTATCAAGGCGTTTTTGAGTCACTGGGTATAAGGCTGCAAGTAGATATGCGTGCATTGATTTACAATAATCCTATGCATGTTTATAACATTAGAATTTAATCTTTTCAGGACCAAGTTTCGCGTATTGTAGCGGTAGGATTTGCTACTGATATGGTGATTCGATTTTTATTTGCCCTATCAGCAATATTTATTGATATAAATAGCAGATCTGTTTTCTACATTGCAGCGCTGCTCCAAGTTGTGTTCAAGATAGGTTTGTACGCATTTCGTTTCCTACAAACAAGATAAAATGTTGTCTTATCTTCCTCATCTTCATGACAGTACCCTGGTGAATGGTAGGCAGAGGGAACGGAACGCCACATATCACGATCCTTACATACTTGGCTCTCCCACATTCATAACTCTCTTCATACATACACGCCGGTTACGAAGACCTTCGGACTGTACCCGATTAATCTGATCATGGTATGTGATTGAATACCAAGAGGTTTTCCCCAGTCCCTACATCCTGCCACATTCGCATTGTATACCTTTAGGTAACCTTTCCTCTGCCATTTTTTCTACTTGTCCGAATCAAAGTAGCATGTCCTTTTTCACATTTTACACTAAGACTTTCTTTCATACCTAACATCTCTCACTTCATTGCTATCATTAAATGCCAGTGGTGTAGTGGTAAGCATGGTCAGCTACAGAGGTGAGGTCGCGGGTTCGAATCCCAAGTCGGATCAAATAAAAGGTGTTATTAGGATTTTTCAATTTCTATTAACGTTCTGGAGTAAAAAAATTAGCGCTGTTACACCCAGGCGCCACGGGGAGCACATTAACCTGTCAGTCTCGCGCGTGACTTCTCTCCGGCCGTGTTCCGACACGACACCACACGACAACAAGATACTGAGATACGAGAGAGTGCACTTGTGTCTGCGCTAACATTTGTGCACATGTGTCCCGCGCAGATGGCCGTTCTAATAGTAATGTCCACTGTAGCCGAACATCGTCCACTATATATCATCGATATTGATCTTTATCTATGCGATAAATTACGATACGATTTTTTCTCGAAATGTCCAATATTTACGGCACAACTCATCCTGAGTTCGAGTTGTGTTCGGACCAGATGTTTGATGTACCTGGATGTTACATAAATATCATCATCACCATTATCAGCCCTTATTGGTCCACTCCCAGCAATGCACCAATAAGGCCACTGCTGGGCATAGGCCTCTTTCAATTATTGCCAAGACGGCCGATCACCTGCTACTCGTATCCTTCCCGTATGCACGGGGATCGTCTTCCGAATCTTCTTCTTTTTCCTTTTTTATTCTATTCTTTATCTTCTTCATATATGATATATAGATAAAAAAAAATTATATCAAACATAGTCTCCGGGCAAAATAAATCCTCAGGCGACGACTTTTTCCAAGAATTTATTTTAGTACTCTGTCGGTATAATTGCCAAATTACCCGCATGGACGGATAGACATGGCGAAACTATAAGGATCCCTCGTTGACTACGGAAGCTCTTCTAGAATACATTTTTTTTCAGCAATTACTCAATTCACAACATATAAGCCTTTGCTGATATTAACGGCTATTTTGGGAGCTCTTAAATCGCTGGTTTTTGTCGCGCAGCCTGTTGTGATAGCGGAACACGTGACTATTGAAAAGTACCCATCGGCGATTGGATTGTACATGTTACATGATGGCATTGTTAGTATGACTATTGGCCCTCTCATAGGTAAGTAACACATGGTTATTTTTAAAACACTAGGGACCTTGGGGAACTAGATTGCTATCTTCATATAGAACATCTTTTGTTCTACGACGATCGAAAATTTGTTAGATGTTCCATACCAAAATAAATATTAGTTAAATAATCAGATCGAATGTCATAAACTCTACTCGCTTTGTAAAGGTGGAATGCGAGTGGCAACATTTTAACCTCACTTTGGACAAAGAGTTAAAAGTCCAAGGACAAAACACTCAATAAAGAATCATTAAATTGACGTATGTTTTTACAATAAAACTACTCTCACGTATTTTAACGCGCTATATTTAATCACATAGCATGACGTTTTAGAAGCTTTACAGCAACCATGGTTACGGGTGAACTGAAATGACAGATTCCACAAACTATTAGAAGTACCCGAAGAATTATAATTATTTAGCCGTTGCGATTAACGTAAACAGTACTTATTATATCTTGCTGTCTTGAGGTGTTATGTCTAGTTTTTGATTTTGTTATGTTTATCATTGTGTCCCAAGCAGAGGGATGAACACAGCCACCTTCTCCATTGAAATTTTGGATGTTTTTTTTTTAATTTCAATAACCTCACGAATCATCCTTGGAAGGAATTGGTGTTCCCTGGTGAGGATTTGCGCTTTATCAAATCTAATGTACTGGCAGGGGCCAACTTTACCGATCGAAGATTTTATAACACGTCATTCTATATGTGTATTGTAAGAACATAAGCTGATAGTTTAGTCAACACATTTCAGGTTTCATGCGTGACTACACAGAGAGCTACGTCGTCGCGTACGTGATGCTGGCTGGATGTAACATGAGCTGTGTTGTGTCGTGGACAATAGAAGGCGTTTACAAAATGCAAAAGCGGGGAATGGACAAAAGTGTCCGCAGTTAGCCGGTATTCGTGGCTCGGCTTGTCTGAACGATTGGCTTGGTGAAGCAAATGCACATGAGGATCCGATGACCGTCTTTTTGGTATGAAATGTTTGGAGGCTGCTGTTAATTTGAAGTGCCGTTGATTAGTTGGTGGTACCGTTTATTTGCTATGAAGTACAATTATAAAGTTGTACTCGCGAGTACGTTGTAGTAGAGTCAGAATACGTTCACTGTAACCTCGTAATAATAAATGAGGTCACCGCCGTATTTTGGCTACATGTAGACATGTAGACACTTTTTTTCCACGCGGGGAATCGCGCCTTCACTGGCCCCTGAATGGGGTCCGGTGGTGTGTAGGTCTCGCGGCGCATTTTATTGCTTATATATTTATTGTTCCGCCTTTGGTGAGGTGCTCCAGAATCATCAGGGCACCTCGACGGCTAGTCAGCCCCCTAAAGGACCGAAGTCGCCTCCAAAGAAGGGGTTGTCCCGCAACGCAGGCCAACCACAGTGCAATGGGGTGAGGTTCCCATCCTCGCCCCTTGTCCCGTGCGCAAAATCCCCGTCTCCTTTTGCTCTTTTGTCCCCTTTTCTAATAAGGTACAAAGAGCGGCTCCTCCTCCTGCTCTTTAGTCCACTTTTTAGTCTCTTAGGGGCACAAAAAGCATTCCCCTGGGTTCAATTGGCGCCCATGGTGTCTCGATTCATCACAGGCTAATGCCACGACAAGGCTTGAACCATGGTGGGGATCTCTATAAAGACTAGCCAACCGCGCACGGCATATTAAAGTGCAGGCTCAAGTGTACTCCCTGATCCCATATTCCCCTATTCCAATGGGACGGTAAACCGACACAACCGGAGAGCAATCAGAATCAAGATCGACGGCTCCACGCGCTCCGAGGCATGGGGGTGTCACACCGCCGCCTGCCTGACTTCGGACTGTTGTTATAAATTGAAAAGTCCCAACAAAAATTTGGTCTGACCCAGGACCAGGACCAGGACCTCGTGACTGCTTCAACAAGCTTGCCACTAGACCATGGACAGTCAGCTACGACCACGTACTGCCTGGTCTAAGCCCTGAAGGCTGTGAAATTAATAATCAACAATGTTAAATTAAATAAATATTTTTAATGTTGATTTTGGTGTCTTAGTTTCACTTTTATAAGAGGTAGTGCCATGCTGCTACGCAGCGGTATTGCGCCTATACGACAGGCGGGTATTTCTCGCTCACTCGATACCGTCTTAAAGTTTCATCTACGGTGTCGCGTTCCGTGTTGGTGGGAAGTGAAATGAAGAGCAACACAACGGCATGGTAATTGGGTTGATATTCATGGGCGTCGGTAGTCGTAGAAGGGCTCCGATTGCGCGTTTGTCATCAAATACTGTAAAAAATCCACATACATTTCTCTATATTGAGCTGTTATATTGTCCAGTGAAGGTACCTTCTAGTACAAAGTAATGAAATACATAAATTAACATATTTATGAACTAAGAAAGACTTGCGAACTTTAGAAATAGGCTAAAAAAAAACTTTGTCCAATTTAACCTCCATAAGAAACAAGTTTGCGCGTTTACCGCTAAAAAGTAAAGAATTGTTCAGTTTAATACCAGCAGCAGAATTCCATCTTCGGACATCGCGACAGAACTCTAAGTTCAGCACCCATCACCTTTCTGTCCGTAAATCCACAACAGTGAGGTTTAGACGATACTTCTTACCGCGCACAAGTGTACTGCGGAACCACCTGCCTCCCTCGGTATTTCCGATCCGATACGACTTACTTCAAGAAAAGAGCAAGAAAAGAGCATAGAGGTATGCTCCTTAAAGGCCGGCAACACGTCTGTAAGACGCTTAGTCTTACAGATGTCCATGGGTGGCGGTTGTCACTACCTACCTACTCGTTTGCCCCTGTCTCATAAAAATAGGTACTATAATAAATTCAATTACGTTATAAATATTAAAATATACTTAAATACCCACATTAGTAACCTTGTGTTTATGAATTGACAGTTGCGCAAGCGACGGTAACGCAGTAATGCGTTATGTCAGCGTGACGCTTACATAATTTGACGCCTCATACTTTTACCTCACCATACTCCCTAAGAATTTTCTTTTGTGGTATAGGGGGATCAATCCGAGCCCTTTTACGTCTACCATCGCCCATGGACACCATGATGACTTTCCCGATGTGCTGCTCTCTCTTCCTCCTCTCCTTAAATGGGCCACCGGGTACTCACAAACCGTACGCAGAATATCACTCAACGGCGATATCGTGTGAGCGACACGTCTCCGGTCGTGCCGGCCCAATTGCGCTGCAATGCAGCTTGATACTACCTCTTGCACTAAAAGTTTCATCCAACTGCAATAAGTTTAATAATGAAACCCGTTAGTCTCAGATATTGTATCGGCATAGTCATGCATTGCTCTAACCAGTGAGTAGGCAAATTTTGCAGCATATATAAAATTTATACGAGTCAAGTTCAACCTTGGTCGTGTCGACTTAAAATTACAAAGAGAACGAATTGTTGTTTTTGTTAACGAAACGTTTCGATAACTACCGGTTATAGCGATGATAAGGAGAGAGCAGTGGTTCACTCTTTGTATCTCCTTTTCATCCTCTGCGCAACAACAGAGACAGAGTAATGTGTTCTCATCTTCCTTCTTTATTAGCTAAAAAAATTTGCCAAGACGGCCAGTCGCCAGCTCTATACTACCGACGCCGCAGACATCTGCACTAATGTGTCATGCTAATGCTTTGCCCTCTATTGTATCAACTCCGCAGTTGGATTTGATTAGGGTATGGATCCCAGTCGCCCAGACACGCGGAAGGGGTAGGTCGTAATGTTAACTAACCCGAACTTTTATCGCCGAAGGCTAGGGTGACAGGTGTCCTATGGGGATTTACTCACGGAAAGAGAAAACACTGAATAACACGTTTTGTCGAAACATTATTTACTGCCCGTGGATACGTACAATACATCCAAATAATATGTACTCATTCATCTCTGTTTTTTTATCCCTAAATATTTTTTTTATAGAATAGGGAGGCAAACGAGCAATCGGGGCCTTTTTACGACTACCGACGCCCAAGAACATTCATATAATTACGATCCCGAAGCGTTGCCCTCTTTTTCGCCCCCCGAAAAGGCCACCGGCTACTCACCAACCCCAAGAAACGCGACACCGAAGCTGTCACTTTACTTCGGTATTATGTGAGCGAGAGTTACCTCCCCGGTCGTGCCAGCCCAACTCCGTTGCATAGGAGGATGTAGTGTTATGAGCTATGCGTGGCACTTTGGCACTACATCTTCCTCAAATAAATTCAGCCCTGGGCGGTGAAAAAGGAATGAAATTTGAATATGGAATTTTATCATGTTACGCAGGTCGCGAGTCGCTGCTAGTTTATAATAATTTAAACAAAATATATGTCACAAGGTTGAGTAATGAGTACCTAATGAGCTTTGTTTAACAAATAACACATACTCTGTACAAATCAGTTAATTTTTTCTTTGTCTTTAGTGAAAATATTTGCTTGCGTTCCCAATACAACTATAATGGACAACGGAACGCAGTGACGCATAGTTGCATTCAAAACATAGTTATCATGACTATCACCAACAGAACCACACGATAAACCAGATGTTGTTGCTTCGTTCTCTCACCGAATCCCCGTTGAACCATACTGTCAAAACCCCGCCAAAAGCTCATCTATGAAGGGTCCAGTAGCAGCTCGGACTCATCTCTGAAGGGTTCCGTAGCAGCAAACCCAAAAAAAATCATAACTCTTAAACTACTAAATCGATTTTGTTCAAATCAATTTTCGTTAGAGGTTTCTTACTGAACCCTGTTATCTCACTTTTTTAAATAGTAGTTCAAAAGTAAGAGGGGGCCACCACAATTTTTACCACTGTAGAAGCAAATGTCTCACAAAGTAATAGCAGAAAAATACCTCTTTTAGTAACATTCACGATCGGCCAGCTCAGTCAATGGCATGGCGGTTAGGCCGCGTGTTACTCCAGTGAATCCCGCCATCGAATCGAATCGAATGGATGTTTATATATGTATTATATATATATAATAAAATATTTAAATTTATTAAAAAAAAATATATTTCCGTTGTCTAGTACTTGTAACTCAAGTCCTTACGGTACTTAGCAGGGGACTCGACTAATGTGTTGTGATAAGTCCATAGATGTTATTAGTAACGACCATACCATTTAGCTTTGACCAATCCAATGAGGGTCACAAGGCCTTTAGATGAAAAAGCATTCCTCACGTATGGAGTAATTTTCTTTTTCAAAATCATATGTTTTCTGCACGGGAATTAATTTTAAACTTAGTATGCATGTGTGTAAAGACACGAAGTAAGTTCAATAAGGACATTGGAATTACTTCCTAACTCCTACTACTTACTACTAACAACATCCCTTGCTGGTCCCAACACAGTTTTAGCTTTTCCCTCGGGCTCCCTGTGATCGTGCCGATGGATTCTCAATGGTTGCCGCCGTCAATACTAAAGACACAGGAGTAGCAGTGGTGAGAATGAGTGGTGAGTGGTGGACCAAGCCCGTCAAAAAAAGTAAGTTGGAATATATTCTTTTGAGAAACTTTCCGAAGAACTATAATGGGTGGTTTGTATTAATAATATTAATCATTTTTTTCTATTTTTGCCATTCGTAAATTGCAAAATGAATATCCCAAAAATATAAAAATGTTGTCCAAAGCGTCTACGCACGTGAAGTGGCCGGCAAACGTCTAGTATGTTTTTTTTTCTGTTACAGGATAACAATATTCACGGCAGGCAAATAAAACAATAAATGTGTATTCGTCGTAGATTGTGTAACAAAACGTGCATAATTACTGCACGACGTAACCAGAAAGACAAGACACGCCTATTGATGTTATATGTAAATGTAAACATTAAGTACGTGATCAAATATTACCCACCATTGTTAGACTAAAATATAATTTATAATTTAAAACATGTACACCCAGTCCTGCCATTAATATTGTAGCCAGATTTTTTTTAAATTTTACATCGTGTTATTTTAATACACAAATATAAAACAATAAAAAATATAGAAGCTTATTAGAAGTGGTCTCCATTGGCTGCAATGCAGTCCTTTAAACGTTGAGGCCAGTCATCAATAGAAGCACGCACTCTTTTTGTGGGGAAATTATTATGTATGGATTGTTTTATGGATTCCAAATTATCAGCGTTTAGAGCAAGCAGCACTCTAAAAGTGATAATAAATCATAAACCAGCGGTTTATTTTCGGGACTAAACTTACAACACTGTCATTTTGAGATAACTGCCGATCCCGCGTACCTAACAAAAAATTAACGATATCGAATAGCTATTTGTTAACACTTTGATTCTCACAAAACACACAATCACACATTGAATGTAACAAGTTAAAACAATATATTAATTATAAAGATGTAAAACAATTACCAAATGTTCGCAATCATTTTTTTTTCGGAGGAACCTAATGCTGGTTGGCGGCGCTAGTCCAGCCTCAACAGTTCGACTGACTACGAAGACTTTTTGTCTTCAGGTTAAGGGAGACCATAGAGGGACAGACCCCCCTCTTTTCCCGCAGATGGGAAGAGATGAACCGGGTTGATTGTGGGCGTACCCTATAGTGATTATTTTTGGGACCGAAAAGGGGGAAGCTGTCCCCCTCTCCACTCTAGTGGGACGGCGCGCGCACGATGCCGTTTTGGTTGCGGTCTCGTGGATAAGGATAATTGAGCTCGTTTACTGTTTGGCTTATCTGAGGAGGCCGGCCTCCTCGCCCCCCCCCCCTGATGGAGGGGGTCGATTTGCGCTACAAATCGGCAAAAGCCGTATTCTTAATTTATTTATTATTAGAGCTCTCTAAAGTTATTTTATTTCTATCAATCTAAGCTCTCGACTTACGGATTCGAACCCGGGCTCGTTTCCGTAAGCGGTGTGTGAGTTTGGTTCGCAATCATACAGTTACACGCGAAATTGTAGTCCACCTCACAAACAAACGCATGTCACATTTTCTATTCTCACTACAAACACGTGCAAAGCTTATCGTGAACACAACATACAACCGACCCATTTAGCGTCGCGTCGACATGTTCCATCAACAGCCAGTATTAGTTTAGTCACCAAATGAGGCGCGAGTGTGCGACAGAATGGATGTGAAAGTAAACAACGACAAAATAGATCCGTGGGGTTATGTTGTTTGTTTCGGCACCATCTTGACGTTTGTAAGTTTCTTTATATAATACTGGTGTTGATGTTAATATTACATTTGCTTGGTTTTATATTTGTATCATTGACAACAATGTTAACATCAATTATATTTATGTTTAGAAATATATAGAAATCGTTTAGTACGAGATATGCCTTATCGTTGCCTCTTGCTAGATCATACAGATGTTAGAGTCTACGCTGATAGTATAAATCTAAAGTGTGTTTGTTTGTTTGTGTGTTTGAATTCGCTAACCTCAGGAAGTGATTGTTGAAGAAATGTATAGATTATGGCCCTATTTCTTTTGTGTTGAATAGTCCATTTATCGATGAAGGCCATAGACTATATACTATGACACTATGATGAACAGGACCGGAGTTACACGGCTGATGCTAGCATGAGATTCGTGACTGTGTTTCTTTGTCTTTGCATTACGTTTTGCTATGTTACAGGTCGTATGATTTTATTCGAAGGGAATAAAATCATGCGAGTGAGACAGCACACTAAAGAATAGCTGTTATATTTCCCTCCTTAAGGACCTCAAGCCTTTGTGAATATACCATATTGTCTTGCATCACTTTAGGATGTGTATTTTTTATAGTACAGACCAAATGAGCAGTCAGATCGTGTTAATATTTACATATGCTCATATACATCCGCATAGTTGATATGTAGATTTGATGCCCCTCTTAATTTCTCCTGCCTCCAGTGGGCCCACGAAAAGTTGTCACTTTAAGGCGTTAGCATATAAGGGAGAGCTTATGCTTACTAGCATAATTCTTGCAAAAATTACAGCATCATTCAACTTAAAAATAAAAAAAAGCCCATATTTAGTGTAACATTGGTAATTTAGTGTAATATCATATTATATGGATATTGTTTTCAAAGCATTGGTGGCCTGTTCATGTTCGTAAAACAATGAACTAAATAAGATTGCGTGTAGTAAGTTTTGACAGTCGGCTGTCTTTGAGCGGTGGTCCTCAGCATCTTCATATAGCTTAACAATAAAATGATATCCATAATTTGTTGCCTTGATCAGTGGTGTCAAGTAAGTATCGCTGAGGGAAATTACTGTTAACAATGTCATGTTGAAACTCTACACATAGATACGTGTGATGTGTATCATGTAGATACATTACAATAACATGTGTATAATATATGTACATACTAGGCATAGGTGTAGGAAAATATTTAGGCATAAAGAACGCCTTCGGCGTATAATGAAACACAAATGTTAACATATTCCCAAAATACCATTTACGCTTATGTAGATTGATAAGATTTTTTCCTTCTTCTGACATTGTACCTGACAGTGAGTTGTAATCCCCAACGGCCTTATCAGTACTGATTAGGTATAATGCAACGTCGTCGAGGATAAAAATCAATGACATGACATTACAGAAATAAAAAATACTACTGGCTGATATTTTCCTCGCTTTGCACAAAAACTTTACCAATTGGCCAATTATTTACAAAAGCGTGTATGGAATATAAATGTAAAGATTATCCAAGCACCACAAAAGGAATAAGTAGATTACTGCCCCAAAAGATAAAAACATAAATGATTCCAAGTTAGATTTACTATCGCGGCTTTCGCATTCAAATTTTGTTTTAAAGGAGCAAAAAAATGAGGAATATAGCTAATTTATGTGTCTTCTCAGTTTTGTGGTGTGTCCTAAACTGTTTAATTTTTTCATAAATATTTTTGTGTCGCCTCATAAAATATATTACAAAACACAAGAAAATAAGGCAACAAAAAAAAATATAGATAATAACAGATTTAGATAGTGTATCACTTTATTACAAGCTTTTATTTGATTAATAGTTCCTATCTCTATAATTCTTTCTTCAATAGTATCGGGGGACAAACGAGCAATCGGAGCCCTTCTACGACTACCGACGCCCAAGTACATCAGCAAAATTACTATGCCGATACGTTGCTCTCCTTTT
>JAFELO010001144.1:186672-202388 GCA_017140195.1 Eumaeus atala
GGGCCACCGCCACTCACTAACTACATGAAATGCAATAATACCGTAGATGTTACTTTACGGCGGTATCAAGTAAGCGAGAGGTCCCCGGTCGTACCGGCCCAATTTCGCTGCAATGAAGTATGGCACTACCTTTTACTAAAACTACTATGGGTAATATAACCAATACAAACGAATTATTTATATATCGTTTTATTTTATTCTCTGCTTTATTTTGAGAAGTACCTAAATACATTTCAGATTGCTGGCATCGGTCATGTGAACTCATTCGGACTGATCTACAAGGATTTCATTCTGGAAACGCATTCGTCTGCGAAATCAATAACAACCGCTCATGGAGTTTTCGCTATTATGTTAGCCATTGGAGGTAAACGAAGAAGCCATAACGGTTTTGAATAAAGAAATCCCCTCCTACACCAATGAATTGGACAGGAATTTCCAATGCTAATCATAAGCCGCTCTCGTTAAGAAAGGCAAACTTTATTGTCTTCTTCTTTTGTCAAAAGAAGTAGACTATTTGTCGGCAATATTTACTACTTATATTTGAAGTTTTTATGCATATATAACTGAAATGTAATGTTGACTGTAAATATTTAACTACAAAAAACTGGAAATATTCCAGAAATTAATATGAGATATCAGAAATTATTAAAAAAAAAAGAAAAGCAAAGTAAAGGTACCTTCACGCCTGTTATCCCCGAAGAGGTGGGCAGAGGTGTGCGAGTACATCCACAACTCGTTTTTCGTAATTCCAGTGGATATACTAGAACACCCACGATTATCCCAGGTACTGAGGCCCATGATGTCATAGGTGGCAAGATTATGGCCACTTCGGGCACGTCCCAATAACGGACAATGTAATGTTTCCTCAGAATAATCTGAAAAACCTTTAATAGTTGCCCGACCTGGAGATCGAACCCAGGACGCCACGCGGCTAACGGTCTTAACAGGCGACACCCGCACCGTCACACCACAGAGGCGATCAGAAAGTTTCTTTCATCATTAAAACTATGATTTAATAAAGGTCTTTCTACAGAAATCAAATATTGAAATGGTCGACAACATATGAAATAGTAACCATAATTAATTGTTAATTGTAATGTCGGAAGCACCTTATCGCGTATATGTTATGCACATATGTACATAGTGAGAGTAATATAAATAATGAAATAATATCATTACTCGTAAATAGTCACCATTATAGTATAGCTTACTTTAAATATGAAGCACACAATATGGTCTGTGATACACCGGCGGATAGTAGGGAAAATTTCCAGCGTTTTCTAGTGCCTATTTTTATTACTGAGAGATATTTCAAACAAAAATATTACAACATTATAATATTTCATTTACAAAGGAAATTGTCTGTTGCTGTAAATCTTGTTACAAACTTCGAAAAACCTTATAATTCTTTACCCCCAGGGTACGTAGTGGCAGCTAACTATTTGTACTCGGAGCAACTAAATCGAAGGGACTGAATCCGTAGAAAGGTAGTTCGACCTCAAAACTTCCGTACCGTAGACACTTCTAATCTTAACTTTATAATTGTATGTATATCATTTTGTTTATTCAAGTTTCAACAAACACACTATCAGAATCGTGACCTAGATAATTAACTGTATCCTCTTACACACTTCTAGATTTAAGATTGCATGATATGTTCCATCCGTTAGATATATCAGTGGTAGAATGATATGATGTTGAAACAAGAACTTTACTAGATACGAAAATATTTCAAACTGAGATATTTCTGACAAAAACTGTTCCTATAAACCTGTCCAGGCCATGTGTGGCCCGAATTCAAACGTTTTATTTGAACCGATGCAAAAATGTTCGAAATCGTTATATTTAATTTGTTACTTGACAGATATATAATTATAGATGTATATAGAATTATGATAAATATATATAGTTTCAAAATATAATTACAACCAGGCCTTTTACAAGATATGTGAAATGAGTAAATGAAGTATCAATATTTTAAATAAAAACGTAGTGGTTGGGGTTTACTTCCGATAGTTCTGATAAGTAATACACATGTTATATTCTTCCAGGTTTAATACTCAACATTATGGCCAAAAATAATTTAGCGAGACAAGGAAGCTTCATCGGTGCATGTATATTTAGTGTTGGTTCTGTACTGAACGTAACAATATCCAGTACAGATCACTTGCCTCTGACATTTGGAATGCTGCAAGGATTGGGGTTCGGTATGATTGTACCAGTTTGCTATTCAACGTTAAATTATTACTTTGCAAAAAGAAAAACACAAATTATGAGCATTGTCAAAGCACTACAAGGATTCATTTTGATATGGTATCCACAGTTTATGAAGCTAATTTTAGCGTCCTATGGATTTAGAGGAACATTGGTGATCATAGCTGGGATATCTTTGCATACGTTTCCGGGAATGATTACAATGAAAACCATCTCCAAACCGACGGATTTAAAACGATTAGCAAGTATTTTTGGTCTTTTCTATGTCTCGGCTCGAAAATCGTAAACTTAATATTTTAATGCTTACTATTTTAAAAAGAAAATTATCATTTCTGATATTATTTCAAGTCAACAGTACTTTACCTTATAGACATCATCATCATTATCAGCCCTTATCGGTCCACTGCTTGACATAGGCCTCTTTCAAAGAACGCCTAGACAGCTGATCTCCTGCTACTCGCGCGCGGACCACTGCGCGGAGATCGTCTTCCCACCTGGTGAACGGTCGACCAACACTTCGTTTTCCTAAACGCGGCCTCCACTCCAGAACCTTAGTGGCCCATCTGCCATCAGACCTTCTTCTTATGAACATCATATTTTATAAAGTAAACAAAAAAACATTACACTATTATAGTACAGCTCTTGTTTTGTTTAAATATCATTTTTTGTTATTTTGACTGGCGTGGCGAATTCTTGATCTTAAGAGAATGGTATTTCAGTAAAGTAAAAACGACACTTCTCATTCTTAGGCAGGTATTCTTAAAAAGTGGCGTTGTTTTTCTTCTTCAATTTCATCTTTTGATTTTCGGGTCGAGATTTTGTAAGTTATAACATTAGTAAGATAATCACTAATTGTTATATTTTTACAGAAAAATCAACAATTGAGAACTTAGAAAGTAATCATGAAGGTGTTGATTTGTTAGTAAAGAAGGAAATTATTGCAACTGAAGACGAATCTCAGAGACATATTATCACTACAAAAATCGTGTACGATTATTCGATTGAATATATTTAAAACGTTTTTAATAATAATTATCAAAATGACAGTAAACTAAACGTATGTGTAGTAACTTAGTTTACGCAGCAAATTTTTTTTCCAATGACAACATCAACATAATATTTCGCATATTGATATCAATTATTAAATAAATTTATAAACATTCCTAATATTTAAATATACTTTTAATTTTTTTCAGGAGATCAGTCTTAGAAATGTTGAATGTTAAAATCCTAAAGGATCCCGTCTATTGCAACATTTGCGTGGGCCAAAGTTTCGTAAATTTTTCTGACTTGATATTCTTCGTGTTGCTACCGATGTTACTGCAGCAACATGGATATGAAACGGTTAGTTGTAGTACTAATTAGTAAATTATTGATTGAGAAGAATTACCAGTCTTTATAATTATGTCGATTATATCAATATATCATGTCACAGTGTTTGTCGCGATGGCTATGGAAACTACTGAACCGATTTTGATGAAATCTATATTGAACATAACAAAGCTGTATAGTTTATTAATTTGTTTGTTAGAAAAAATATATTATTGTGTGCAATTGCTACATACATAAGGAAAGTTATGGGCTATGTACCATTACATCAATAACGACAGGACCGAGCGATAACGCGGGCGAAACCGCGTGGCGCTGTTAAATTGGTATACGTGTGTAGTTTAGTCCAACATGCACAGCCTGGGTTGGCCGCGTCAAGTCGTTATTCATAATTTTATTCATTGCATTCTATAGATGAATAAATAGTGTTCTGGTAGGAAATTTTCAGGAAGAGGTAGTGCCATACTGCATAAGAGGGGGTAGAGCCTTGCATAGTGTATGACACTACATCCTCCAGTGCAAGGGAATTGGGCCGGCACGGCCGGGACGGTAGGTACGTCTCGCTCACATAATACCGGCGTAGAGACATCTTTAGTATCGCGGTTTGGGAGAATCTGGTGGCCCAAAAGGGGGTGGGGGTGAAGGAGTGCAACGCATCGGCATATATGGATGTTCATGGACGTCGGTAGTCACAAAAAAGCTACCATTGCTCGTTAGCCGGCTATTCTTTAAAAAAAGTGTCAACGACGCGAGACAGACAATTAATGTTCTAGTTTGTCAGCTATGGCGACACGCTGTTTTATATATAGGTAAAAAAAATGTTGAAATGTTATAATAAATTTAAAACTATATAATAAATCCTGTTATTATAGAGAATAGTAGATCCTCTATAAAAAATTGTTAATGTCAAACAAACCAATGAAACGAACAAATAAATACTTCCTACACTACTACTTTGGGAGTAAATATTTCTTTTAAATTATTTGTGATTGAGTTGTATATTTGAACGCGCTAACATCATAACCACAGGTCCGATTTGAAAAAGAATCAGTGTTACACAGCCCAGCTAATCCAGAAAGCTATAAACCAGTTAGCTCGGATAAGTACGCGTGTAAAGCGAGTTAAATTGCTGGGCACTGCTGGAATATTTTAGAAAGTTGTGACATTTTTTTTTTCAGAACCAAATCGCAATGTGCATATCAATTTGTGCAGGATCCGATGTTGCCGGTCGTTTTGGCTTGGCCGTTTTGAGCAGTGTCGTCGACGTCGAAATTAGGACTTTGTTCTACGTAGCGACTCTGTTAACATTTGTTGGCAGATTAGGTAACGTACATTGAAATTATTCATAACGGTTTTATAGCCTTGGTCTGTTGTGTCTTTGTGACAATCGCGAAGAGCAGGATATTATTACCGGTGTATTATCCAATATCCTTTTACAATTCATAAACGTTTGTAATACGTTACGTTGCGTTGCATTCGAATTGGGTAGGCACTGTTGGTTAATATAAAAATATTAAGAATGTAGAACTAGCGACATCTTGTGAAAGTTTTACATTAGACACGACCGGGGAAGTATACCTCGCTAATATGACACAGCCGTAAAGTGACTACGTCGGTGTCAAGTTACGTGCGAGTCTATAAGTAGCCAGTGGCCCATTAGAGAGAGGAGGAAAGTAGCGTAAAATGTGTGCGGATGTTTATTGGGGTCGGTAGTCATCAATATGTTCAAACGTCCCGTTTGTCTTCCTCCAATATAAAAAGACGTAGTTTGTTGCATTGCAGTCTAACTTACCTTCCTGTTTTGTGAGATTCCGGCGCACTATGGGGAGGGGAGGGAAGGGCGGAAGGCAACACGCTAGCTGCTTTACCACCGGCATTAAAACCTTCTACTTTTGACATTCATAAAAGATAGATGCTCGTAATTGCCACGCTGAGCAGGCGGATTGGCAATCGCAGAGTAGGTTTCGGACCGGCGCCACTGTTGCCTGTCGCCGATCCGATTGATGGTACCGCCATCACCAGGTCGCTTTGAAGCCTCTTGTTTGTTAAGAGACCAGTTCCCCTTGACGACTCTTACGTCACCCTGGGTTTGGATCGAAGGTGAGGGTATTCTTAGGCCGCCTCCACACAGCCGACATCTTCAGTCGAAATCAAGTGACAAAGTCATAAGGCAGAGAACTAAAGTATCCGGTATCACGCGACGAATAGGCCCGCTGAAGTGGCAATGGGCTGGTCACACACTCAGAAGAATAGATGGCAGATGGACCAGTAAGGTTCTGGAGTGGAGGCCGCGTTTAGGAAAACGTAGTATTGGTCGACCGTTTACCAGGTGGGAAGACTATCTCCGTGCAGTAGACGGTCCGGGATGGACGCGAGTAGCAGAAGATCGGTCGTCTTGAAAGAGGCCTATGTCCAGCAGTGGACCGATAGGAATGATGATGAATGATTAAAACCTTAAAATAAAATGATGTGGCGAAACTTTCTATGATACTATCAGTCGTTACATTAAGAAATATATAAAATGTGTAGAAAAAATACAAAGGACGAGAAAATTTAAAGACTTACCTTACTTTCGAAAAGGAACTTCAAATAATGAATATCTGTACTAACGTTTGACATTTAAAAATACCTGATATTTTTACAAAATTTGTGGTTAAAGTGACTTGTCATTTATATTATACAGTTAAACATCTGATAAATAATTTTACTGGGCGATCCAAAAGTAGTTAATCACCTGATAACATACATGCATAATCAGACATTTATTCCTATGACACTTTCTTAGCAACGGTACAAGTTATCACTTTTGTTATAATTTATTTCCATGACAGTAGGAATGTTTCATATTTACTTATCATGTTTGTCTCCTGTGAGTTTCCTTATTCTAATCATTATGATTTATTTATTTAATACTTACCCAAACACAACTGCTGTGCAGATAGCACTACGTAGCTGTTAAGCTGTTTCTATCCTGTCCTATTCTGCTTTTCTGAAGCTTTTCACAAAACAAGTCATAAATATTTTCGACACTGTCCCAAAATCAGCCATCCGTCCTTCTTAGTATCGGACCTGCGTCAATGAAATTTGACTTAAAGCTGAAAGTGAAAATGCAGCAAGCAGTAGTATTTCCTACGAATTCCCTAAATATGAAAGATAATGACGTTTGTTCTATTTCTTTTCAGTTATTTTAATGCTGAGAGACTTCTTATGGGTGGCCATTCTGACGAGCATCCTTGGTGTGTTAAGAGCAGTGCTGCATGTCGCCAGCCCCGTGGTGATAGCCGACCACGTATCAAGCGAAGGCTTCACCGGCGCATACGCGTTATTCCTCCTCGCTGCTGGAGTGATCAACGTGATATTCTCTCCAATTATTGGTGCGTTACTAAATATTAGCAAATTTTAGTAATGAACCCTGGTTACACGATCGGGAGGGACACTGTCGATTACATAACGTAGAGGCGACAGCCTAGCCATCACGGCTGTGCACTTTACTGCGAGAGCAGCCGCATTAAACGCGTGTACCCTGTTGAGCATTAGCTAGATCTATCACCGTAATGGATCATACCTATGTTTAGGAAGAGGTAGAAGAGGTAGTGCCATGCCGAATTGAGCCGGCACGACTGCTGAGCTCGCTCCCACGATACTTTCTTTTTTTACTGCTGTCTGCTGACGGAAATGTCCTTCATTGGATACCATAAGATACGTCGGGTGACGGTCCAGGTGAGGTTGATAGGGGCCAGACTAACCTCCTTTCCCGCAGATGGGAAGAATGCATCATGATATTTATTTAAAATTATCTAAAGTAACTGTTATTACAAACATGAGTACGGGGAACCGTCCCCCTCTTCCACCTCAGGCAGGTGGACTAGCGACGCCCACGAACATAATTACTATGCCGATGCGTTGCCCTCCTTCCCCCCTCCCCCAATGGGCCAGCGGCTACCCACAAACTGCATGAAACGCGACACCGTTTATGTCTCCTTACGGCGGTGTCATGTGAGCGCGAGGTACCTCCCCGGTCATGCCAGCTCAATTCCGCTGCAATGCAGCATGGCATTTTATGTAACCGTAATTAATGTAAATCATTATAGCCAAATTGTGTCTATACAATGCTTTTAGACCTTAAAAATACCCTAATAAATGGCCCCCATCATGATTATGTTATTTCATGTTAAAATTAAAACGTCAATAAGCTAGACCTGCTCGTAACAATTTCAGAGTTAAGTGTTTACACTCCAAATCCGCGAAACTAGGGCTTCTTGAATTATCTATAAGTGTTCCATTTAATCCAAATACAATTCCCGGCAGAGAATAAATGTACTTTCTGTGTATGATTTATACAGCAAATTTTCAATAAGTCTGTAGCTTTGTATTCATGGGACATTCAACAATTGCCAAGCAAAAGGTTTCAATTGTGGTAGCAAACAGGGGTGTTTTGAAAGGAATAATACGAAAATCTACACACTTAAAAAATGAGTATGCAAAATCTGTCTGACGCTAAAATGTGATAAATTTTCTCAAAATCGACTGAACGAAATTTCATGCGTTTCATGTTTGCAGAGTTCCGTGGTAATAATATTCTTTTTAATAGAGTACGAAGTGGCGCCCTTTCAGAATCAAAAGACGGTTTGAAAAGTCTGATGGTACTCGTCTCGTATACTCAGTGTTGTCGCACTATAATCAACGTATACAATATATAGTGTGTAATAAAGAAAATAAAACACATGTAACATATAAATAGCAAAAAAATATAGATCTATGTAAATTTTATGGACGAATTCAATGAAGAATTCCATTTTTTGGTTGTGAAGCATAATTTTATACGGAAAAACCTTTTCGGTTCACGCAATATATTTGCATAATGGTGGCAAATGATGTGGATGAAGTGATGGCTTATAAATGAGTTATCTGAACGTCCTTCACTTTTTTGTAAGCCCGACACTAAACGTGGGTTAAAGCCAACTTCTTCGTATATTTACGTAATTTTTTTTTTCATAAATAAACACGAGATACACAATTTCCAATTGTGGTAGCAAACAGGGGTGTTTTGAAAGGAATAATACGAAAATCTATACACTTAAAAAATGAGTATGCAAAATCTGTCTGACGCTAAAATGTGATAAATTTTCTCAAAATCGACTGAACGGAATTTCATGCGGTTATCACTACAGGATATGCGATTGTCGAGAAAAAAATAGTGTGTTAAAGTAAATTGAACTGTTATTCGCAAGCGAAGCAGAGTAGATCGCTACTTACGTTACTGTTAAAGAAAATATGAACTAAGCAAAATTAAAAAACAGGAGGCTAATAATATTTTTTGTATGGGTGTCAAACGATCAACCGAAGCCATTTCGGTGTTATGATCGCGAGAGGTACCTCTCCGGTCGTCGTGTTGTACGGATAATGAGGTTATCAACAAATATTTATAGATAAGCTGACAAACTGGATAGGATCTTATTAAAGTTTGCTGTATATCAATTCCAGGAACCTTGAAGGACTTCTATCAGGATTATATCCCGGCGTTCTACGGGATAACAGCCTGCTGCGTACCCTGCTTGATACTATGGCCTTTGGAATGGATAATAAAACGAAAATAATGAACCACATTAGTGGAGTAATCTAATAATTTCACATTGTACATACGTTTGAATGAAACTAATATAACTTACTATTTTTACTAATATTTAACGTATGCGCTGTATAATAATATTAGTCTCTAAGAAATGTTACAATGGCCTTACACAGTAATGCTTTATTGTTTTTAATATGATTATAATATATATTTATTTTAATGTTTCGAATAAGTTTATCTATATAACATAACAAAACTATATAAAGTGTGTGTGTGTGTGTGTTGCATGTACGTGTATATTTAGGTATGTTTGTGCGTATGATGCGATGACAAAATTACATTATACTAAACTTCTTCCGGATTACACTAGGCCTCTAAGTTAAGTGTTTAGTGTAACGTAGGCCAGATGATGAAATATATTAGCATCAACTTATCCCAAAAGCATTGAAAATTTTTATAACGAACAAGATTCTGAAGTAAAAGGGACGCAATATAAGTAATGATTCCGAATTGAAATGAACACAACGTTGGAGGGGCAAAGCGTTACGCTCGACTGGTTATTCTTATCTTTTTCATTTCTTGCGCATTAATTCTTTCTTAAGGAGTACACTTCAATATACGAGAAATGACATACAGACATGCAATACGAGAATTATAATATACTTATTGAGAAGTAGTGCTATGCAGCCGAATTGGGCTGGCACGATCGGGGAGGTACATCCTACCCACAGGATACCACCGTAAAGTGACAGCCATGTATACTTCTTCCTGTTGTGTGCAACCGGAGAGACTTCAGGCGCAGGGCCGACGGCTTTACCAGCTCTGTAATATCCTCATCATCGTCGGTGCCAGAAGTTGTCCACTGCTGGAAGCCTCTCCACACAGCGCCACAGGCCACAGTTAAATCAGTGTACCTAATATTGTTCCTGAAAATATATTGCGTCCCATTGCTTATGAATCGGAAAGGATAAAATGAAAAAAACTTTAAGATATACGTGCCTGGAGAGGGGGGGGGGGGCTGATTTCAGCAATTCTTTACATTAAGTTGCAGTCAAAGTAGAGCGACTTTTCCTTGGATAAAATTCATTACAGCTTTATTTGTACTCTGTTGAAATATTTTGCTAAACAAATTTGAAAAGTAAGAATTCTCTTCAACCAAGCTCTACGCTACATTCGTATCGCATATCAAAATCTTTTTAAGAATAAGAGGACAAACGAGAAGCCGGAGCCGTTTGCTGACTACCGGTTCCAATTAACATTTACGTATGCAGATATGTTACCCTCCTTCACCCCTACGAAACTCGACTACATACACTTTTAAGGCGGTACATAATGGTGAGATACCATCAGAGTTTTGAAAGGCAAACTAGATAAATTGTATGTCTTTAAGTACATAAAATTATGTGTGTGATATCATTGTCAAATTTAATTGGCTGTCTTTGTTGTATATAATATTTGCCAGCAGACACACACAATGAATTAAAATATCATAAGAACAATATTATTTCTCATAAGCATAATTCTCCATGCGCATATCCTGTCCCATAATATCTTCGATGTAATTGGCCGTAAATGAAATTATTACAAAGACGAATGTTCTAGAAATGTGTTCATTTAACATGATAAGCTATCAATACTTTTGTGCTTGGGATTATTGTTACCACTTGAAATTTGAAATGGAATGGAACATCCGCTCATTTCCTTTTACTACTATTCGAAATTAACGTTGACGACGACGACCGGCTCCACCATGGTTCAAGCCTTGACGTGGCGGTGGGGATTAGTGGCCTGGGGTGAATGTAGTCGAAGATAATTGCGCCAAGGGGACCAAGGGGACACACGCCCCTTATAAGAAGAGAGGGCTGAACAGCGGGAGGAGGAGGTGCTCTCGGTAACCCTCTTATTAGAAGAGGGGACCAAAGATCAAAAGGAGGCACTTTTGCGCACGGGGCAAGGGGCGAGGATTGAACCTCACCCCATTGCACTGTGCCAAAGTCGGTGCGGTTGTCCTGTAGTAGGGTACAACCCCATCTGTGGAGGTGGAGTAGGTCCCTTAGCCGTTCGAGATGACCTGATGATTTGTTGTTGCGGGGCACCTCACCAAAGGCGACAATGATGGCACTCACGGTGGTTTTTGTGAGTATTCGGCACTATATAATGTGCTGCGAGTCCCACAGACTACTGGACTCCACCCAGGACCAGTGAAAGCGCGTAAATGCGTTTCCCCGCGTAAACAAAATATGAAGAAGTTGGTAACGTCTCGGTTAGTCCGCGTGTTACGCCACAGGTCGCGGGTTCGAATCCCGCCTAGGTCGTGGATATTTATATATGTATTGTATTCTATAATAAAAACCTTAAATATATAACATTTCCTAAATTTGTAAGAATATTAAGTATATTTCCGTTGTCTAGTAACTGTAACACAAGACCTTACGGTAGTCACCACAGGGCTGGGCTAACGTGGTGTTTAGGTTAGGTTAGGTGTTTAGGAAAACAAATATTATTGTTATATTATAATTTATGCCAAGACAGTTTCACTCAATCCAACTTAATTCTACTCAATTCCGTTAAATTAATGTGTATTGCCTCCGAGGCATCTGAGACTTAACAAAAAACGGCACATGACACACACACACACGCAAGAGAGGGCCATTAGGAATGTAATGCATACCTAGCGCAGGCGTCGGCGGTCACAGCTGTCACCACAAGATAGACCACAATATGATTCTGCTGACAGATATAAAGCATTTACTAACTAGCTATGTATTTTATATAAATATCAAGAGTCCTCACAATCGGAGGCAAGGCAGGTATGTAAGGATCGTGGTGTATGGTATTCCGTTCCCTCTGCCTACCCCGTCAGGAAGCTGGCGTGAAAATGTGTTGTTTTTGTTTTTTATATAAATAAGTACAACTGGTTTGGCTCCACTGTTCCCGGGATACATATAAAATCGATCCTTATAATACCTAAACTTTATCATCATCATCATCATTATCAGCCCCTGTCGGTCCGCTGCTGGACCTCTCTCAATGAACGTCAAGACAACCGATCTCCTGCTACTCGCATCCATCCCGGACCGGCACCTGGTGAACGGTCGGCCAACACGTCGTTTTCCTAAACGCGGCCTCCACTCCAGAACATTAGTGGCCCATCTGCCAAGCTAGATTGCCGAGCCTCAATGCATCTTCATGATCAGATTTTTTTTTATATTATAGACAAACGAGCAGTTCCATGCACGCACCCACGCACGCACACACATTCAGAGTACTGCCATTCCAGTAAGGTTCTGGAGTGGACCAGAACCTTACTGGCCCATCTGCCGACTGTTCGTCTCTGTGTGTGACCAGCCCATTGCTACTTCAGCGGGCCTATTCGTCGCGTGTAATCGGATATTTTAGTTCTCTGCCTTATGACTTCGTTACTAATCTTTGTACTAAATAATGATGAATTCATCTTATCTCCTATACTAATAGTATGAAGAGGAAACATTTGTTTGTTTGTGAACACGCTACAAAGCCACTGGACTGACTTGAAAAATTATATTAGCATTAGAATCCTACATTATCTGTGATGCACATAGGCTCTATAACATGTTCTAAAATATTTTGGTGATTATGAGAACTTTAATAATGTTTCCTAAATGTGAAAGAATATCACAGTAAAAGTTATAAGTATAAAGAAATTATTGACTACTAGCTGTCGTGGCAGACGTTGTTCTGTCGTATGTTTAATTTGCTGTCATTGTTACGCGTAATCGTACGCGTACGCGTTTACGAGACAGACATTAAAATTCATAAGTTTTAAATTTTTGTGTTCAATGCCATATTTCGTAAAATATCCGTGATAAGCCGAGACGGACAGCTAGTATTTTATAATTTATCATAATTCAACTGTGGCATACTCGGCTTGTCTAAAGGTGTAAGAAGTATTTTTGTTCAAGACTGTTTCATATTTATTGAATATAATACTAGACTGGCTTTCTTTTCTCTGTCTTTTGGTCACATTCGGATCACAGGAATTCAATATATAGCAGACACAGATATAAACAATAATTAGTTGCATATATTGTTAACAAAACAAAATCCTAAGCGCAGAGTTCCGTGGTAATAATATTCTTTTTAATAGAGTACGAAGTGGCGCCCTTTCAGAATCAAAAGACAGTTTGAAAAGTCTGATGGTACTCGTCTCGTATACTCAGTGTTGTCGCACTATAATCAACGTATACAATATATAGTGTGTAATAAAGAAAATAAAACACATGTAACATATAAATAGCAAAAAATATAGATCTATGTAAACTTTATGGACGAATTCAATGAAGAATTCCATTTTTTGGTTGTGAAACATAATTTTATACGGAAATACCTTTTCGGTTCACGCAATATATTTGCATAATGGTGGCAAATGATGTGGATGAAGTGATGGCTTATAAATGAGTTATCTGAACGTCCTTCACTTTTTTGTAAGCCCGACTCTAAACGTGGGTTAAAGCCAACTTCTTCGTATATTTACGTAATTTTTTTTTTCATAAATAAACACGAGATACACAATTTCCAACTGGATAGTTTCCTAAAACATCCTTGATCTTTAAGCATATCTTTTTGCAAAATAAACCTTACGCGCATGATTTTAAGTCGTGTAGCCAAATATACGTAAAAGAAGTAAATAGTAACGGACGGTCGGTTTTATTTGTGCTAACTAGTGATGCGCGTAGTTATCCGCAAATGAAGTTTATTTGTGCTAACTAGTGATGCGCGTAATTATCCGCAAATGAAGTTTATTTGTGCTAACTAGTGACGCGCGTAATTATCCGCAAATGAAGTTTATTTGTGCTAACTAGTGATGCGCGTAATTATCCGCAAATGAAGTTTATTTGTGCTAACTAGTGATGCGCGTAATTATCCACAAATGAAGGTTAGTGGTATCTCTTCATTTGTTTCCCGTTATGCCCATCGGAGGTGACACTGCACTTCACTACTATGGTACCTACAATTGGCCCGATACCTACAATACAGCAATGGCTATAGAAAACCTTAGAATATTTCATTTATGTATAAAATGAAAGCACCTGTGAGGAGGCAGAGAAAACGAGTGTCGGTAGTTGTCAGAAGGCTCCAATTGCTCGTTTTGCCCCCTATACCATAACAAATAATCGCATCCATAGCGATTAGCTCACACAACAAATGTGCTTAAAATATTCTAATAGATATTGCCTATGTAATTACGATCCTAAACTACAAACTCTATTTTTATAAGAGTGACTTTTATGAGCTTTGTGTGTTTCAGGAGGCCCAACGGGATGGAGACAACACGTCCGCATAACAATCATGCGGTTGTATAAGGGCGTGAAATCGGTAGCCATTAAAAAACTAAAATTGCTTGTTTGCTCACTTATACTATAAAATGTTATCAACTACATACTCAAAAACATAATGCGTAAAATATTCTTTAAATCATACTACGATCATGACATGACACAATTTACAAAGTCAAACATTTAAGCCACCAGAGAGACTGAGCACAAATTTTATTCATAGAAATCACAGATTTATCAGAATCCGATACTCTACTTCCACGCAAACACTGCACTGCAAACTTACTTACATAAATTTAAATTTGAACGTTTTCAGAAATGTTTTATACTGACGTTTCTCCTTGAGACTTCATTAGAGGCTCATTATCAGACCCTATCGGTCCACTGCTGGACATAAGCCTCTTTCAATGAACGCCAAGACGACCGATCTTCTCGCATCCATCCCGCACCGGCTACTGCACGGAGATCGTCTTCCCACCTGGTGAACGGTGGCCTCCACTCCGTTTTGCTAAACACGGCCTCCACTCCATCTGCCGTCTGATCTTCTGAGTGTGTGACTAGCCCATTGCCACTTTAGTGAGCTTACTCTTCGTGTGATATCGGAAACTTTAGTTCTCTGCCTTATTTCGTTACGAATTCTATCGGACGAAGAAACACCTAACACAGCACGTTCAATAGCCCCTTGAGCTACCGCAAAATTGCGGACCCGTCCTAAATTAAGAGGCCATGTTTCGCCTCGTAGGTCATCACGGAGAGAATGCATTGGTTGAAGAGTTTCGTCTTCAAGCTCTGCGGTATAGGCGACGTGACAATATGACGAAGCTTCCGGAATGCTGCTCAACCCAACGATTAGAGACTAGTAATATATTTTGAATAGAACGGTTTTGAAAGAACTTTTAAAGACGTAGTACCATACTGCATAGGAGGAGGTAAAACGGAATTGTGCCGGCACGACCGAGGAAGTACCTGTTGCTCGCTTGATACCGGCGTAAAGTGACAGCGTCGCTGTCGGGTTTTTAAGTGATTTGGCGACAAAAACTAATCAAGAGCCTTCTAAAGTATACCGGCGTCTGTAGACATTCGCACCTTTGTCATGCAGATGGGTTGCGCCCTCTTCATTCCCCCTCCAATGGGCCATCGGTTACGCACAGACCGCATGAAATGCGTTAGCTTAGCTGTCCGTCTACGGCGGTGTCATGTGAACGAGAAGTACAATAATTACGCTACCAGTTGTACAAATATAATATAAGCAACAACAACACATGTTATTATATAATATAAGATAT
>JAFELO010001145.1:0-33232 GCA_017140195.1 Eumaeus atala
TGACACGACTTTGATGTAAAATATCTTCTGACAGACTATCTTTGTATTTGTGCCACTGGTTACATGGGTTTGATGGAAAACATGTCGAAATTATCGATTATATGTCGATAGTGAATAATGTACGTATCTGACTTGGAGATGCAGAGATAGTGGCTTCAGCGATTGTCGTATCCCAATCGGTATCGTTTTCTAATAAGTTCAATTCTTCACATGCAGCACGATATGTTGGGAATATTACACCATTAACAGTTCGTAGTGTCTCAAATGAAGTTGGACCACGCACATTTACCAGCAACAACCGCAAGTAGAAACATTCATCATTCTTTGGATGAACTGTATACATACGACCAAGAGCATGAGTAGAACGCACATCTGGATACCCAGGAACCGCATCACCTTGCTGTCGTCTTTGAAAATTCTTGGATGAAGCATTCCAAGTATAATAACGTGGCATCTCCGAGTAAAGCAAAGTTCGTGCAAACTGATCGCTTTGGCAGATTGCAAAAAAACTGGTAAATGTAGTTGCTGGAGGTGTTTCAGCACATTGCGTAGCATTCGAAGCCGTGAAATATACTCGTTGACCATTCTCCAGATGCACCGCCAAATGTATAACAGTAGGATGACGTTCGTGAATTGGAAATGCGAATATACGCCAAATCGCTTCATTACAGTTCACATAACGACCAACTTGATAGCGTGAAATTTCATCGTTGGTATCTGAGGTATCTGGAATCCAAAAACCGCCATATCACTGCCTTTCGTGACATATTTGCAAATATATTTTATGGACTTAACTGAATTGCAGTATTCAACGTTGCAATGTGTCTTGAACGTTTTAGAAATAAGTGGCGAATATGGAACAATCCAACTGTTGTCGACAACGAAATCCATTCTTTTCACTTTTGTTGTGACAGTTCGACCGTTGTCATCTGGTGATCGACGCCGATACAGCGGATACCCATCGTTGCCAGTGACAGTCTGCGCCGTTAATTTCCGTGGATATCGTTTAGAGCACTTTCCATCGGCCATGCAAGGTGATTGGGGATTGATGGCACCACACGGTCCATGAATCATATTAGTAGTAACAACATCATGTAGGTCTGGATCGACTTCATGATCAGGAATCTCGGCACATTTGATATCATCTATTTGGTCAGGCTGAATTCTTTCCACTAACCAAATAATAATGTGTGCGTGCGGCAGACCTCGCTATTGCCATTCGATTGAATACATCCAGCATCGCGTATCTCCAAAGACGCGTTGTTTAACAATAAAGTTCATCAGGGACCGAATTTTTTGCCTGAATATACGTGCTGTGATGTCGTGTCTATCATTTGATGTTTGTCCGGGAAGCAGCAATTGAGTAATTTCTATCCATTTTGGTTTACAGGTAAAAGTAATAAAGAGATCTGGTCGGCCGTAATGACGAACATATGTCATTGCATCTTGTGCATATTTATGCATATGACGTGGGCTACCAATGTACGTCGCCGGCAGAATAGTTAATCGACCAATATTAGCTGCATTTCCTTCAGTACTAACTACATCACGTAAATGGATGTACTCCTCAGAACGCAGTTTGGCTTGGTTCAATCCAATAAATGTTAAACGTTCCGTTTCTATTTTTACATATATGTCAACGCAATACTGCTGAAATAATCGACGAAACCGCAGCAAATAGTTATGAGCATTTTGACGAATCATCAAACGATATGCATAATAATTCAATTAATATGCTGAAATTAAAACTTTGATAATTAACCATTTCAAAGACAGATAATACAGACATTAACCATTATTAAGATACTGATACTTTACCATTCAATGGATTTATCCTTTTAATATTAAAATAATATCCATCTTCTCCTTGCCAAAACATCAGTGGGTATTGCAATGCGTCATATGATCGATGAGTTTCAGATATTTGTTGCAGTTGCCCAGTATCGCGACATGTAAGCACAATATCGCGTTTTTTCAATTGTTCACCAACAATCAGGATGGCAACTTCGTCTACTGTTGGAGCATTAAATGTGCGTTCGTGTGTTCCAGATGGTCGTTTATCTGCTTTGATGACAACTTTATAGTCATCATTTGGCATGCGCTCTAAAGCACACAACCTGACCAACGCATGATGTTCATGAAGCAGACACTGTAAGTCTTGAATAATTGCTCGCTTCATTCCTGCATTGATCCCTAGGCGTCGATCAAGTTGTTCTTCCATGTTGCCCATGAAATATATTTGTAAAAAATTATTCTGTGTATCTTCGAAAGGTAGTAATGATCCAATTCGATGGTGAACCTGTCCTTGTATCTAATAAAGAATCTAAGAAAATAAACAATGTTTGTATATATTTTTTTATTTATTTACTTCAATTGTCGGCGTAGCGTCTCGCGCTAGCCAGCCATTCTAGCTAGCCAGCTAGTTGTATATAAATTTTATAAAAATTAACAAGACATATGCTAAAAACTAATACAGAAAAACAAAAGATATTTAACAAAAGATGTTTGGCATTGGATGTAAAAAGTTTACACAAGTTACCATTGTAGTGTCAACGGGCAAGTTAACATTGCACTCTTATTTACCACATGTCACTATTACAAGTAAATAGTATGAAGCATTTGTTTAGCTATGTATTATTGTATTATTTATTAGCAGCGCGCGGTTTAGCTATGTATTATTGTATTATTTGTTAGCAGCGCGCGGTTTAGCTATGTATTATTGTATTATTTATTAGCAGCGCGCGGTTTAGCTATGTATTATTGTATTATTTATTAGCAGCGCGCGGTTTAGCTATGTATTATTGTATTATTTATTAGCAGCGCGCGGTTGCGCCTGCGTTACTCTTATGATATACTTGCAAGTGTTATTGAGCGGGTGGCTCAGTTGGTAACGTGACGGTTAGTCCGCGTGTTACGCCAGAGGTCGCGGGTTCGTATCCCGCCTAGATCATGGATGTTTATATATGTACTATATATATTTCTGTAATAAGAATCTTAAATTTATAAAAATATATTAAATATATTTCAGTTGTCCTGTAACACAAGTCCTTGCGGTACTTAGCACAGGGCTGGGCTAACGTGGCGCGATAAGTCCACAGATATAATTTTTATTATTATTCCTACTGGCGTACCCGCATTAACGCAATAGCGTTCGCCCAGGTATGTGTACCCCGGTTTGAGAAACCCTGCACTAAAGGTAAGCGGTCGGCATGACCGAGACGAGAAACGAATTCTTAATTCCGGCCTCGAGGCGCATCCGAGTGATGTCATTAGTCATGTGACCTTAAAACATAGACGAATACTATCATCATCGAATGCTAAGTGACTCATGCCTTACCAAAATAAAGACTAAGAATACAACGTTGAAGACTTTGTGTGTTTGTTTAAACGCGCTAATCTCAGGAACTACTGGCCCGAATTGCAAAATTAATTTTGTGTTGGATAGCCCATCGGGAAAGGCTACAGGCTGTATACCACGACGCTACGACTACTGGGGCCGGAGTTACGCGAGTGAAACCGCGGGGTGATGCTAGTACAAAGATATGCCACATGTTGAATGGCCACCCCTATTGGTTTCAATATCATTAAGAATAATATCTGTGGACTTATCGCGCCACGTTAGCCCAGTCCTGTGCTAAGTACCATAAAGACTTGTGTTACAGGTACTAGGCAACGGAAATATATTTAATATTCTTATAAATTTAAGAAACTTCATATATTTAAGATTTTTATTATAGAAATACATTTAAAAAAGTACCTTCACACCTGTTATATATAGGCAGAGGTGTGCTAGTACATCCACAACTCGAAAGTCCAGTAAATATACTAGAGCACCCACGACTAGCCAAGGTACTGAGGGCCCCTCAAGCGCCTGCGGGCGGTGACGGGTGAGGCGGGGCAAAGGGGGGAGGTGGTGGTTGCGGTGTCATTGAACATCGCGAACGCCTTCAATAGTCTCTCGCACAGCTTGATACGCGAGCTAACTATCTCGTGAGGCTGTTGGAGGCGTATCTCTCCGGTTACAGAGTGGCCCTCGAGAACCGGTCGGGGTCCGTGGAGTGGCGGCGCGTCGGACGTGGCGTCCCGCAGGCTTCCGCGCTTGGACGAATCCTGTGGATGGGTGTCATTTGTTACGTGATTGACACCCTCGTCTATACCCGGGAACGAGACTGCAAGGAGGCGGCGCGGCTGGCCGAGGTGGGCGTTGACCTCGTGATCAGCCGCATAGAGAGGTTAGGGCTTCGGGTCAGACTGAAAAGACCGTAGCCCTTCTCTTCCGCGGGACCGGCCGCAAGGGTCGCCGGGGGTCGTTCTGCAGATCGGTGAGGAGAGGGTCAGGTGGAACCCCCACATCAAGTATCTGGGGCTCATCATCGACGGAGGGTGGCCCTTCGGCCCACACTTCGCTATGGTGAGACCGAAGGTCGTGAGTGCGCTGGACAGACTCCTCCCGAACCTCGGACGACCTCCGTTGCCTGTCGCAGTACGGCGACGTACAGGGTTCCGGTTTGGGCGGATCGTCTTGTTACAATTTGTATTAAAGTCAATAAAAGGAATTACCGATGGGGTTAAAGAGTTGTTAAGGTTTAGTTAAACTTTTAAATATATTTATTTGATCGCCGTCTTTCCACATTCACAATCGTGAACAAACTTAAAATAGTACAAGAACAACAATAGGATTAACACAGTTTTTGATATAGGTTAGTATAAAGTCTTATCTGGCAGTTGTCCGAGACTATTAACACAGTTTTTGATATTGGTTAGTATAAAGTCTTATCTGGCAGTTGTCCGAGACTATTAGCACAGTTTTTGATATTGGTTAGTATAAAGTCTTATCTGGCAGTTGTCCGAGGCTATTAACACAGTTTTTGATATTGGTTAGTATAAAGTCTTATCTGGCAGTTGTCCGAGACTATTAACACAGTTTTTGATATTGGTTAGTATAAAGTCTTATCTGGCAGTTGTCCGAGACTATTATTCCATACAATTGTGACGGATTGTCCTTCATTCCTTATATTCAATATTAGAAGAATATAGTGTTTAATAAACAAAAAGAAAAGAGACTAGAACTCCTTTTATATAAATTATTTCGTGCATCGTTACATATCTGATATACTTTATATCACGAATATATAGGTGAAAGATTAAAAATACTATTTAATTGTGATTGGCGATGGCAGTTAGCGTCAGCCATCGCAGATATATCCATCGTCGCCATCGCCAAAAGAAAAAAGAGTGACATTTCTTAAACACAGAGAACATTAAGTCTTATAGTCACTGATGACAGATAAAATATTGTAAGTAGCAAGATATAGTTGCTGCAGTCTCACTGTGAGAAATAAGGCTCATGATCTTCGCGCTGCGCAGGGGGTCGTCGCAGTGAGGTCCATGTGGGGGTTCCGTACGGTATCGTGGGCTGCAGCGACAGCCCTAGCCGGCGACCCCCCGCCGGAACTCGTGGCGGAGTTTCTTAATGAGAGCTGCTCTTATGTCTTGGATAGGAGGGCTCTCGGCTTGAGCCCCACGCATGACGTGATCCTGCTGGACCGCCGGTTAGGACATGTGGCGTTAATGCAGAGGTGGGGGGAGGACCTGGCGCGGCAGCCGTACGGTAGAGAGATAACGGCTGCCTTGCGCCCGGTCCTCGAGCGGTGGATTGCCCTAGGAGCAAACCCCTCACGTTCCGTCTGACGCAGGTGCTCACCGGGCAGGGTTGCTTCGGTGAGTAACTGTGTAGGACGGCGCATAGGGAGCCGACGACTCGTTGTCACAATTGTGACGGGGCGGTTGACTCGGCCCAGCACACCCTCGAGGTGTGCCCGAGATGGGCGGCGCTGCGTCACGATCTGATATCAGTTGCTGGAGGGGACTTATCAAAGTCGAGCATCATCGTAGCGATGCTCGGCAGCGACGAGTCCTACAAGGCTATGGCTTCCTTCCGCGAGACCGACATGTCCCAGAAGGAAGCCGACGAGCGGGTGAGAGAGGTCCGACGCGGTCTCTCCCCGCCGACGACGAATGGGGGTACGAAGGGGGCGCTATCTGCAGCGCCTTCAGTAGTGCCCCTGTGTTCCGTGTCGGGCCGGGATCGGAACCCGGCCCACTTCATCAAGACACGGCGTCGCGGGGACTGGTCATAGAGTAGCCGGACAGTCCCCGAGGAGGTAAAGTCTGGCCTTTTCACCGAGTCCAGCCTGTCACTGGAGAGGTCCTTTTGCCTACAGATCTGGGACCCTCCAATAATAGCGGCTGAAGGCTACCGTAGGGGTTTAGTTGGTATTGCTTACCCAATAGTCAACATAGGTCTGGGGGCCGACCCGTGCTCCCAGGTATCATGCGTAAATGCATTCCCCTATACCAAAAAAAAAGATACTGAGGTGCCATGATGTCATAGGTGGCAAGCCTATGGCCACTTCGGGCACATTCCAATCCCGGACAATGTAACGCGTGCTCAGAATAATCTGAGAAACCTTTAATAACAGTTGCCCGACCTGGGGATCGAACCCAGGACCCCACGCGGCTAACAGTCTTAACAGGCGACACCCGCATCGTTACACCACAGATTCGATAACACGTTAACACATACATATATAAACATCCAGGACCTAGGCGGGTTTCGAAATATAACACGTTAGGCGTCTACCATGACAACACATCCAATTCATGACAGAACAACATCTGCCGTGCAGCTAGTTGTCATTATTTTCTGCAGCTAAATAAGGACTTACTGTGTTATAATTTTTTTCACACCTTTGCTTGATGTAATCGAAGTTTTGATATCCATCTATATCGTTCGTTAATATTAACAATTATATGGCCTATGTTCATCAGATTTAATGTAAAATTCGAATTGTAAAAGCATTTTTCAATTAGGTCCAGTAGTTGTTTCGGCTATATAATATTTGTATAGACATGTATACATATATCATTTTTTTTTCGGACCTGAACTTTTGCTGTGGAAGCGAAGAGAAGCCCGATACAGCTTCATCGGATTGCTACGAGACTAAGTTTGGGTGGAAAGAGGTACCAAACCCCCGCCCCCCTCTCCGGCAGATAGGAGAGATGCATCCCGATATGTGTGAATTAATATACCATAGAGTGTTCTTTAAGCCCATACCATAAAGATGAAGATTTTGTTTGTTTGTTTGAACGTGTTAATCTCAGAAGCTAATGTACACAAATGTAAAAACCCTTGTTTGTTTTTTAAATACTAACATTCGCATTTCTAATATTAGTTTTTAAGTCGTCCGTTATCTGTTGGCTTTTTGGCACGGTACGCCTATTGTAACATATGCAATAAGTTGGCGAGAATCTTGACGTAGTTGCCAATTTGATAATCGGTTTCGTCGGACTGAGTTACAGGCGCTGGTACAGATGGTATTAGATGTAGTGGGGGTAAATGAGCGTTAGCCTGATGGTAAGTGGCCAGAGTGTTTAAGCCTTATGGTATACCACAACACGCCACGTTCCCAAATGACCTGTTGGCTCAGTTAACAACTTGGCGGCCAGATGTGGCTGGTTTGTATCTCGCCTAGGCCTTATGTATGTTTAAATATATGTATTTATATAATTAAAATATTAAATATATAAAAATAGATAAATTTATAAGAATATTAAATATATTTCCGTCGTCTAGTACCTGTACCACAAGTCCTTACGGTACTTAGCAGAGGCTAGGCTAACGTGGTGTGATAAGCACATAGATATTATCATTATATATTGGTCCTCCAAGGCCTCAATAGACAGGGTAGCCAAATTTTTAAGAAAGTGCTAGTCAAGATACAAACGCATTAATAAGGACCAGCCATAATAAATTTTCATTAAAAATAAACGAAGTGACACTCTCATAACGAGATGCATCTGTGGGAGAGAGGGCTCTTCGCTTCAACAGCATGACTAGAACTCCGAAAAAAAAACTATGCTTAGACGCGCTTTGTGTGGACACAAACTGATACTGACACAGACATGCACATTACAACGTTCCACGAGATTTAGTTTTCAATACGCCTAGTCTTTTCATAAATCTTGTAACAAAGAAAAAATTTTTTTTTAATGTAAATAACATTTATTACTTTTATTATTATCTATTTCTATTAACCCAGACGTCCTGAGCGCCGCCAAATAAACCGAGGCGGCGGCTCTTTGTACCCCTCTTATAAGAAGAGGGCAGTAAAGAGCAAGGGGAGGCAAGTAACGGGCGACGATGGGGGGGACCTCACGCCATTGCACAGTCGGAAAGTTGGTGCTGTTGACTTGTAGTGCGGGCGACGCCTCTGTGAAATTGGAGTCGGTTTCTTAGAGGGCTGACTAGCCTTCGAGGTGCCCTGATTAATAGTTCCGAGGACCTCATCAAAGAAGGCACTGATGGCGTGGGGGTGCTAGTGGTTATAAGGAACTGTAGTGTGCCGCGTGCCCCACACACTTATGGACCCACCCAGGGCCAGTGGTGGCCCGCAAATGCGTTTCCACACGCCAAAAGAAAGACAAAAAAGGTGGGAAGTTCTCCGTGCAGGGGCCGGTATGGGACGTGATTACCAGGAGCTAGCCCTGGTGTACCAGGAGGCTCACTCCTAGCAGTGCTCGCCAGCTGCTAACACAAGGACTGATAATGAAATGTCGATGGTACACCTCCCATTGGGCCATCGGCTACTCACAAACCGCACGAAACGCGATGCTGAAGATGCCACTTTACGGAGAGTTGCGTAGGAGAACGTAGTGTCATGCACTATGTATCTGCTATGATTTCCTCATAATCATCACATTTAATAAGAGGTAGTGCCAGATGCATTGCAGCGCCACCGGGGAGATACCTCTCACTTATACGACGTACATACATGTGTCGCATTTAGTGCGGTTTCTGAGCGGTGGCCTATTAAAGGGGAGAAGGAGGGAAACGCACCGGCATAGTAATTACGCGAATTTTCATGTATAATATATTATATACTATAAAAAGGCAAATGCGTTGCCCTCCTTGTGGCCATCCCCCTCAAAGGGCCACCGGCAACTCACAAACTCAATATAATCAATTTTGAGGCGGTATCATTTGGTAAAAGTTTATGCACATGCATTCTCTACTCCAATGGGCTACTGTCTCATAAGCCGTACGAAACGCGATAGTATGACTTTGTGTAAGCCAGTGGCTAAGACAGTAAAAACCGGCCAAGCGTGAGTCGGCACAACACATTTGTTGTATGAGACTCACCTTAAATAATTAATTTATTCTGTTTTTTTAGTATCTGTGATTACCGCTGAAACAGACATAATCGTCTGTGACAATTTCAACTGTCTAGCTATCAGCTAGCTCTTAGCAAAGTTCACGAGATACACGCCTGGAGAAAGACGCAACGGATAGACGGACGGACGCACGGACAGCGGTGTCTCAGTAACAGGGTTCCCTTTTTTACCCTTTGGGAATGGAACCCTAACACTACCAAATCTGTCTGATTTATTACAAAACATCAATACCAATAGGACATTTCGAGACACGTCCGAAAAAACCTTATTCCGAATTCGCCGCCGATATCTTGACTCCTGTTGAACCGCTTTATGGCCATGCGGATAAGATTCACAATGCAGTGGACGGCGCCGCATGAGGTGTGCGAAGGCTCGTTGCAGAGGTCACAGCGCGATCTGAATCGTAATAATCTGCTGACATGTCTATATAACGCCTGCGCACGCGCACACCTCAAGCGAAAGTGTTGGAAAATGAAGGTGATGACACGTTCTTTTTGTGATTTGTGTTGTGGAATTTGTGCTTAAGATTTAGAGTGCTTCTGCTGCATTTCGGCTTAAAACGGCAGGCGTGGAGCGTCATCTAAGAAGATACCGGCTTGACGTGGCATAGGATTTGGACATTGAGCTTAATTTTTTTATATCATAGAGAGACAAACTAGATATCGGATCCATTTGTTAGCTTCCGACGCCCATATGCAGTTGTTCACCTAATCCCCCCAATGGGTCATCGGAGGTATCATATCCGAAGGTTTTAGTGTATAATTTGTTCACGGGCGAAGCCGGGGCGGATCGCTAGTTAAAATAGAAATATTCTAGACTGTCGGTTTTTATAATTTTTCATTTTAATTTGGGCTAGGGAGGAAAAAAGTGAAATAAAGTGAAAATTTTTAAGAGGTAGGTCCATGCTGCATTGTAGCGGAATTGGACGGGAACGAACGGGGAGGTAACCCTCGCTAACACGAGACATCTTCGGTGACATAAAAAAAAGTGTTATTTAGCAGTCGGAGCCGGCCCTGGTTACAGTTATTTGTGTTGCAGGAATTGCTGATAGCCCTGTCGTTGCTGGTGGGTGGAGTGGTGCCGGAGGCGCCAGCGCCATATCCACCAAGCGGCTGGAGGCCCAGTGGACCAGCCTTTGATCTCCCAGCGAAAGCACAACCACAGGTACTGAACATTCTTTTACTTTGATTTTTTTGTGATAACGACTTGGAAATCAATAACGCTATCTGCAGGCACTTCTTATTCCTTCTACTTTTTTCTGATTAAATTCGTTGTGGGTCCCAGGACAGTTTTTGGAACCTGCCCCCGCCCGCGCTCAAAGAGTCACAAGTGGTGGCCGCTTTTGATCCTGGAGACACAGGAGTAGCAGCGGTGGGAAAGGGTGGTGGGTCATGCTCGATAAAAAAACGCCAGCTGCATGCACGAAAAAGTTCCGAGTCCACAGTAATGTTCCGAATGGGCGGAGCTGGTGAGCGAGAGAGTTACAAGTCGTCTCCTTCACTCCATCGGACGATGCGTACACAGATCAAAAACGTTATCACGTAAATTATATCGACCGTAAAGCTACGCACAGACCACAATATTTTTGTAATAAAAACAATTGTGCAAACGTGCAGTCGGAGCCTTTAGGCGAGTACGACCTCCTATGCGCCTCCATATAGTCCTTGTGTAAACTTAGCGCCCAGAGTGAAGTAAACTTATTTCTAAATAGTACCTTAAACTTCATTTCATGAAGTTTGTGATGCGCCGCCAACCAGTACTAGGTACCTCCGAAAAAAAACTCCCTCCCTATCTATCAATTACGTAGTAAAAGAAGTATTACGTGAAGAAAGATCAAATATGTACTGGAGTAAAAGAATTGTGTGTACTTGTGTACACGCGTTGGAATTACCTTTCCTTGGCGTGACAAGACAAAAGTATTCTTAAATGTCTTCCGCTAAAACTACATTGTTCACTATAGCTAACTTCAGGGTGTTGGTATTTCGTGATAGTGTACACGCGCATCGTAACAATTTACTTTGGCGAGTTGGATAAAAATTATTAGAGTAATATAGTAGAGTAATAATTTTCATCCAACGCGCCAAAAGAAGTACAACTTCAAAAATAAGGTGGCTTATTCGAGTCTAAAAAAGGGCTTTGTACCAGACAGGATATGTCGTTTCCATCAAGCATTACATAATTTTTTTATTACCTCAGCCAGAGTACCTGCCCGTGGATCCACGGAACCCGTCCATACCCAACAATTTCGATGATAACGTGGACGTCTCAGTCCAAGGCTTGCCGACTGTCGAGCAGCAACCTATTTTCCAATTGTCGCCCGTCAATGGAC
This sequence comes from Eumaeus atala, assembly GCA_017140195.1. Taxonomy (NCBI): domain Eukaryota; kingdom Metazoa; phylum Arthropoda; class Insecta; order Lepidoptera; family Lycaenidae; genus Eumaeus; species Eumaeus atala. The sequence goes on from JAFELO010001145.1 coordinate 11,564, forward strand.
AGCAATACACAGGACCGAGCGTGAACGCCGATATATCAAGATTGAACCCAAGCTTACAACAAGCACAGGTAATTTGAAAGTTTCTTTTCCTCTTACCTAATTCTTTATAGTTATTGGTCTTCATGGTGTTTACTCCGTACATAACCAAAATCTTCTTCTAAGTCCTAGCCTGGTCCCGGCTCTCTAACAGATGATATCAGGGTCGGCTACATAATCTAGGGGATTTGACGAGGACGCCACGCAATTCTACATATTATTTTCATACTATAGGCCTTTAGAAGAATAATAATGACGTACTCGCCGAATAGCGGCCATCTCCACCGAGAAGAGTCATCTGCGCGGGACATATTATAGTACAAAAGTATTTGCGCAGACAGAAGTGCACTTCCCTCATTCACCTATTCCGATGGGACGGATATCCGACACGACCGTGCTCTTCGAGGCACGGGGTGCAACACCGCCGACTTCCTAACGCCGTTAACCAGCAGTTTTTGGTTGTTTCGATCGGGAATTCCAACCCGGAACCTCACATCGGTAGCTGAACATGCTTACCGCTAAACCACGAAGCAGTAGATAATACATTAATTACACCATAGCAATGTATTTATTGTATAACACACGAGTGATAGGTAACTTGAGTATAGTACAAAGTAGAGCCACTATATATGTAGAGACTAGAGACTATAATTTTAATAAAACAAAAATTAACTAATACCTTACATTCTCAGTACCAACAACAGCTGCACATAGCCCAGCAGTTTGCAAGACAACGAGAGTACGAAGCGGCTGTTGCCCACCAAGAGGCTAATCAACCCAGATATCAGCCTCCAGGACAATTTGCCCAGACCACTACATCAACAATCAAACCGATCCTTAGAACACCACAGGTAGAAAGCGCCACAGAACCATTAGATCTAAACGAAGGCGAACTCCTAGATGATGGCAGGGACCCAAAGAAACAACCAGAGAAAGTAACAGTGGAGATAACGAAGCAAAAACTTCAAGAGTATCCGGCAGAAATATTCTTGAATCCATTTGCTCAGATAAAGGGACAGGCACAGTTCGTAGCTTTGCAGCAATTAGGCCAGCTTCAAAATGGCGCCCCCATCATCCTACAACAAGTCCAAGCTGAACCTCAAACTTTCGACGGACCTGCTCATTTCTCAGCTTTACCATCTGTTTTGGCTCAACGAGAATTGTTTGAACAGGCTCCACAAGCCCAAAACTTCGTTCAAAACCCAATCATAGTCCAACAAGAGCCTCTAGAACCAGTAAATCAATACCAGCCAATAAACCAGTACCAACCAGTGCAACTTGAAAGCCAAGCTCAATATCAACCTCTGCAACCACAAATTCAACCTGCCCACTATCAACCTCTGCAACCACAAATTCAACTAGCCCAATATCAACCAGGGTCTCAAATACCAGTTCGATATTCTCCAGGGCAGCCTCAAATGCAACCAGTACAATATACACCAGGGCAACCTCAAATTCATGCTCAATACCAACCAATAAATCCAGCCCAATTCCAGCCACATCTACCGGACCAATATCAGCCCGTACAGCCTCATATAACAGGTCAATATCAACCGCAAGTTTTTCTGCCGCAAAACCAAATTACCACTAACCAGTACCAGCCAGCGGCCCCGAAAGATGTTGAACAAATTGAGCCGACAAACACAAAAACGCAAATCGGGCAAACTTACAAACCACAATTCTTCCAACAACCCAACCGAAATGCTCAACAACCACAAATCGGTCAACCACAATTCTTCCTACAACCCAACCAAAATGTTCAACAACAAGGAATCGGCCAACCACAATTCTTCCAACAACCCAACCAGAACGCTCAACAATCTGAAATCGGACAACCACAATTCTTCCAACAACCAAACCAAGCTCAGCTTATTATTGCGCAGCCAGTCAATTACCAAAATCAAGACTTGGACCAATTTTACCAGAATCTGCAACAATATAGTCAAAGGCAGACTCAAGGACAAGGTCTGCAGAGTGGCTTGAATATCAACCAGCAAGGTAACGATATTGATGAAGAAAAGACCGAAGACCAAGGATCAGGGACCGAAGACCAAGATGAAGGGACCAGAGCGGTAGCAGTGGCTACAGCATTCGGCGCAAGGTCAGTACGATTGATGAATTATAACGAAGAAGTGTTTTGAATAACTAATCAGCTGGGCCCGTTACATTTGCTTGTAATGATCATAATGGTAGTTAATTTCCAATCTGACACGCTTAGCCAACTTAGATAGAAGGATGGTAATGATTTTGGTTTATTGGATAGGTTTTGAACATACTTTAGAGTGAGATGTGGTTAGGTTTGTCATAAATGAGGGCTAATGTCGCACGAAACACAACGTCAACGAATTTTAAGGGCCAGTTTCACCGGTTCCCACTAAAGTGACAATTAGCAATGTAATACGCTGGGTATTACCTAACCTAAGTATAACCTAAATCCTTATATTAACTTTTGTTCGTGCCTTGGAGGCCACGTTAAGCCCTCGGTCTGTTATATTATGGTATGGTATTCCACCCCCAAAAACGCGTTAGCTCCACCAACTCCACCCGAGATTCGTAAAATTCGTTCTTAGTGGAATATAATCATAAAGGGAACCTCCCAAATTTCAAGTTTGTAGGTGCTAGAGTTTCTGAGACTTCGTGATTACTCAGTGAGTGGTATTTCGCTTTTATACGTATAAATATAGATTTTATTTTTAAAGGCACAATTTGGTAGTTTCCGATCCTTCTCAACCGACTGCGTCAGGAGGTTAATGATTTTCGAGAGTTTGTAGTGTTTAAAATGTTGGCAAAAATCGTCTTGATAAACAATGGGGTCCCAAATGTACGAAGCGGTGACCTTGTTCTTTTTATTTTCAATTAGCTGTAGGGTGTTTTTTTTCTCTTAATTAATTTTTAGAACAAGGCTAACAGGCTGTGAAGTCTGGGTATATCATTGGTTGACATCAAGTGAAGTATCCAATATCATGCGAAGCGAAGAAAACCCTCGCTGAAGTGGCAATGGGCCGGTCACCTACATAGGAGAACAGGTGGGCCTATGCTTCTAAGTTAGAATTACTGAAAGAAAGTTCTAAAGATGAAGTGACCGACCAGTCACCAGGTGGGAGGACAACCCCTGTGCAGTGGTCGGCCCGGGATTGATGCCAGTGGCAGTGGATCGGTCGACGTCGTTTATTGGGATAGAGATTTCAAGCAGTGGACCGACAAATGCTTAGGATGATAATGAAAGGACGCCCAAGGATATTCGGATCATTGTTACGCAGATGCGGTACACTCCTATCATACCACCCCCCTACTCCAATGGGCCACTGGCTACTCACAAACAGCAACAGCGACGCTGTCAATTTACGGCGGTATCAAGTGAGCGAGAGGTGCTTCCCCGGTCGTGCCGGCACAATACCGTTGCATTGAAGGATGTAATGTCATGCACCATGCATGGCACTAACTTCTCCTATGCAGAATGGCACTATCTCTTCAAAACCTATCCAAAAAGTTGCGTTAAAGTGAGTGAGTAAGATAAACATATTAAAAACCGCGCCGTCTGTGCGTCCTCTTGCGAATTCATTATCAATATTTCTATTGTTCTATTTACAGAACCCAACCTCGAGTAGTGGCACAATACGGGGTGCCATCTGCAGTTCCCAGGGGGCAGAGCCCCCAGAGAACAACAACGGAGTCCCCACAGGACGAGGTAAGTTTTTTTTTTGCTGTAACCGCGAGTTATACTCTTTTAAGGTTAGTTGCATGCACAAAAATGTATCACGTCTTTTTTATATTTATTTGTTAAAGAACACCAAGCAACAGTACATACATTAATACATTCAAACAATAAAAGTCAAAAACAATTCTGATGCATCCACTTTTACAGGTATCACAATTAATAAGAATATGTATATAAATATAAAAAAAAGCGAATAGGTAGATATCAAAAATAAATAGTTAAAAATTTCAATAAAAATGAGTATTAGTCAAGAACTTAATATTTTTTTGAAAAATATAGGAATTAAATTAAATCCAACGTGCTAATTCAGTTAAGGAGCAAAACAAAAATTCAATGATAACACATAAATTAAAAGAACATTAATAACAATAACAACACAAAAATATAACACAACTATTAATTAATTAATTGGACCGAGATAAATTTTTATTTAGTGTCGATATTTTTTGTAATTTTATGATAATAGTCAAATATTTTTCTTTTGTGCTGTCTAAATGAGTCATGAAATATGTCAATATTGACAATATTGCTGCAAATAACGTTATGTTCAATACACACTCGTGCGATCGGCGCTTGTTTGCCCATATTGGTCTTAGAGGGAGGCCCTCGCAAAAGCCTTATAATTGGACGACGAGGTAGGTAATAGGGGGGGGGGATACCCAGAGAGAGATGCCGCAGCAGTTCGGCACATCTGGTCTGTCCCTTGACCACTCTGTGTAAAAGGAGGAGGTCACGGATTATTCGCCGATCTTTGAGAGTGGGCGTTTGGGAGAAAGCCATACGCTGGTCATATGGGATCCTGTGGAATATGCCACCGCATGTGTAGGCCAGATGTCGAATGCTCTCGATCCGATGCGGTTCCTGCGAGAGGAGGCGTATTCCAGCTGACTGCGTATTAGCGTGTTAAAAAGTAACATTTTTGTGTTGTGGCGAAATCCTTTACGTTTAACGATCCACAGGTTTGAGCAACTTTTCTGACCATATTATCTATATGAGAGTTATAACGAAGCCTCGTGTCCAGAATAATAACGAGGTCTCGGATCTCGTGGACTTCTTGTAGTGCAGGGATGGCGCTACCTCTTACTAAGTTGTGTCAAGTTGATACTTTGTTTTTCGGAGATGAACTTATACTGTGGAAGCGAAGGCTATAAATTTTCTGTGATTATTTGTTTGAAGCAATCTGACGCAATTTTCAATAATGGAGAAAATTGAACACCGTGCAGTCATTAAGTACCTCAATAAAAAAGTAGGCCTTTTTTATTGAGGACCATCACCAAAAGACATCCATCAAGATATGGTGAGCACTTTGGGGGAGTCTGCTCCATCGTATTCCAGTGTCAAGAAGTGGGTCGCTGAGTTTAAGCGCGGTCGTGAGAGCATTAAAGATGATCCTAGGAGTGGAAGTCCTACATCCTCTACCACGAAAGAAAACATCTATAAAATTTGTGATCTCGTACTGGGTGACCCACGTTTGACCATTGGTAAGATAACTGAGATAACAAACATGAGTTATGGCCGGGTGCAACACATAATAACGGAAGAGTTGGGGTTCCATAAGGTTTCTGCTCGCTGGGTCCCGAGATTGCTTTCAGCTGAACAAAAACGAGTTCGATACACAATTTGGAGAGACTGTTTGGAACTTTTTGAGACCGATCACGAGGACGTTATGTCTAGTTTTGTTGCCATGGATGAAAGCTGGGTTCACCACCATACTCCTGAATCAAAACAGCAATCCAAACAGTGGAAAAGATCAGACTCTCCTACACCGGAAAAGGCTAAGGTCGTTTTGTCGTCTAACAAAGCCATGGCTTCTGTTTTGTGGGATGCGAAGGGCATTATTTTTGTAGATTATTTACCGAAAGGTCAAACTATAAATTATGTGCACGTGTTCACACTTCAGTTGAAACAATGTCTAATCCATGATTGTGTCTAGGAATTGCTGCCCCAACCACCTTATTCGCCGGATTTAGCCCCCTCGGATTATCATTTATTTCCAAATTTAAAAAAAAAAACATTTGGGTGGCTCGAAATTTTCGCCCAAAGATGATCCACTTTTCTTTCATTTTCTTGGTCGGGCTTAGAACTTTTAGATCCACCCTCGTAACTTTACTTTATTTCATTCACGGTCTATGAGAGAGAGTGAGTGAAAATTTGCGTTCGCAACTACTCTTGCCTCTACAATAACATACGTAACGTAACTCTCTACTTCTACTCCATAAGCTAACAACTCCCTCTCAACTTCCATTGTCCTCGTTGTTGTTAGTCTCTCGTGATGAATTCACCAGGCTTACTTTAGGGAGTACCTCCAGACTCCCATATCCAAATGGTAAAAAGGGACCTCACTAGAATTACTAAGACTCCGCTGTTCGTCTGACCCTACGTCCGTCCGTCCGTCTGTCACCAGGCTGTATTTCATGTACCGTGATAGCTTGAGGGTTGTCATTTTCGCAGATGATCTATTTGCATCGCCCCTATAATAACAAATAATAAAACTGGTAAATTATAGTTATATCACTGAAAAACTCCATTACAAACTTACATCTGTAGATTGTTTCATACAAAGTGTGTGCAGGTACTCGGAAATATATTTTTTTCTTCAATTTATATGACTTGTGTTGCTTGTATCTTCGTTGTGAGTACGGCTCGAACTTGACCAGTTTTTTTAAGAAACAACACGATCAAAACGGAAAATCCACTATTCAAGTGCATCTGTATGTGACTTTCTAACGCTTTCCAGCAGGCGACTGAAGACGGACCAGCTGTAGCGGAGGCTACCGCCGTGGCGTCAGGGAGGAGGAACGCCAGGCTGAGGTAAACGATGTACAGCATAAGGGGGAAAACCAGTTGACGCCTTTTACCGACAACCATAAGCATGAAAATGAGAGATCAAGCAGATGCGGTGGCCTTTCACCTCATTGCCTCCGTTGGGCCATCGGAAGCTCGTAAACCACTTGAAACGCGACGGCGTAGCTTTCACTTAACGTCTGTGTTATATGTGTGAAAACTGCATTTGCATTGCGGCTGAGTCGGTCCGGTGCAGGCGGGGAGGTACCTCTGGTTCCCATGATACCGCTAAATGCTTGATTAATTTGCCACCACCTATGCGAGCAGCAAAAACATTAACGTATTTTAAACCCAAATGAAGATCTCACTTATTTGACCTACAAACTTGCAAATCAACAATATCATTTGCTAATTCGTGGTACTTCTGCATTTATTTTGGTTGCTGCATAATATACAGTGTGGTAACAGCAGGTCCGGTGCAGGCGGGGAGGCACCTCTGGTTCCCATGCTACCGCCGCAGTGGCAGTCATGTTGTGACATTAGTTTCCGGTGGCCATTGGAGGGGTATTAAGAGGGAGGGCAACTCATCTCCATAACAACTATGTGAAATTGCAATCATTGGGTTAGACGCAACATAGAATATAATAGATTTTTTTATTATCTATATATTCTATTTCTACTCTATTGTTTCTGTAAGGACGTCGGCATCGCTAAGTGATAAAGTTCTTTATTATATCTGAAAAAAAAAAACAACAACCAAACACCTTCTCGCTACCCTAAGCAGGCAGAGGGAACAGAATGTCAGAGGGAAATGAACGGCACGATAGAGAAAACAGTGGTGTAGAGAAGTCTATTCGCGCCAATCACCAAGAGGCACCGGCTTCACGCATGTTTCTTTTTAAAAAGAGTAGTAGCGATGCATCAATCGCAATCATTTTCCAGGAGTCGTCGCGTCAGGCCCGTGTTCACTCTAGACAAATCTGGCCATCTTGTGCTCGCTCAGCAATAGACAACCCACCCTGATCCAGACAACGTGCAGCTCTTACAATATTAAATATATTTATTTTATTATATTATTTATATATTTTATTCTTTATTATATTTATCCTTTAAACACTTGTGATGGTGTTCTTTGTGAGTACCATCGAAGAGGCTGGCTGGCTGGTGCAAACACCGAGATGTTACCAATTGTGGTGGTATCACGATGTTCGGTCGGCGAAGATTCTTTATTTCTTATTACTATAATATATTTTATTATTTATAGTCATGTACATTTTAATCGATACTTAGATATGTTATTTATCGGAATGTATTAAATTCACTTTCAATATATGTATATTAATATTTCTATAATATTTATTTTGTGTCATTGTGTCTGTGATATTTTATTTATGGCTTCTCGAATATATGGTACGGATATTTAAATTGTGTTTTATTTGTATATGCTATAGATTAACTATAAGTTTATAAACGATGCGATGAAAAAAAATTCCATCCCCTTTTTCGAATTTGAAATTGGATACCCTTGACTGTTATATGAAGACATTGCCTATTTTCCCCACTGACAGCGTAGGATTCTACTGGAAATTCAAATTAGTCCAGTGGTTTCGGATTCTGTAAACAAACAAACAAATAGCCAAAAATAGCGTACTTTAAAACCTACATAGTAGCTAATACGCAAAATCCTCCTTTGCTTTGGAAAAATTTGAAAGAAAATATAAATTTTAAGAAAAAACAGGATATTGATTTGCCTAGTCATATTAGAAACCCTGATCATATAAACAATTGCTTTCCAGATGTACCGGGAAACAATGATGTTTCATCGGATATATACAGTTTTTATGAAAATAACAACATCTTTTGTGACGGTAAATATACTTTGGAGATAACAAATGGAAGCGTTGTCACCAAAAGTTTAAGGTAAAAACATTCAAATGCCGTTGGGGTTGAAGGATTTTTACTTGAGATGTTGCTCTCAGTAATGCCTGTAAATATAGATATCATTACCAAAACAGTAAACACCTCTATAGTGACAAATACATTTCCAGCGAACTGGCGTGCAGCTATTGTGAGGACAAGGATATGACAACGTCAAGGACCTAAAAGACTTCCATCCGATAAGTATCTTGTCTTGCGTTTCGAAGGTTCTAGAGAGGTTGGTCTGTGATCAAGTTACTACTTATTTAAATTCCAATAACATACTGCCAACCACACAATCGGGATTTCGTAAATATTACAGTACTACCACTATATTAGCTGATGTAATAGACAATGTACTGGCTGCTCTGAATCTTGCCGAAGTTACTATTCTGGTTTTATTAGATTTTTCTCGCGCTTTCGACTGCATAAACGGTCCTTATTATTTGAAAAATTAACATATTATGTGTTTTGCTCTTAGTGAACGCAAGCAGATTGTGGAGGTAAAAAATTTGGATGGCTCAGTCATGAGATCGGTACCAACCCACGTAAAGAGAGAAGTTCCGCAAAGCTCTATTATCGTCCCAGTACTGTTTGCAATTTATTGCGCTATCATTGTAAAAAATATTAAACATTGCAAATATCAGACATATGCTACAACCCTAACGTTACAAGCTCTGCTGCAAATCAACTTAATTCAGATTTGGCACGTATCTCAGAATGGTCCAAACAAACTTGTTGGTATTAAATCCCAATAAAACAAAATATATGGTTATGGGTACATGAAAGCAAATTGATAAACTCTCCTCCAATAGTGTCATAATACTCATTGAAAATAACGAGATCGCACGCGTGATGGACGAATGTAATTTACGTACTCTGGTTTGAGAAGCAGATTAGGAACACCGTGCGAAACTGCTTCTACAGATTAAAAGTTCTATACATAATAAGAAGCTTATACCGATCAGTCTTAGAATTTGTCTATGTGATGCAATAATACTTTAAAAATTGAACTATGCAGATACTCAAACTCCCACGTAAATCTATCATTTACTACATAGGTCTTTGGGCTTATGTCATTTTAGGTAAGTAACCTATTTTCTTGTCCCTCATCATTGTTGTGGCACGACAGACTACACAGTAACTCAAGGAAGCAGACACTCGGGTTATATAAGATAGTAAAAATTTGTTTATCTGTACATTAAAAATGTTTCTTAAAAAGTGATATAGAGATATATTTTAAAACACTAATAGAATACAATACAATACTTTTGTATAATCTGTTTGTTGTCTGTGAACTCTAATAATATATAAAACTACTTAACGTATTTTATTGATTTTTTTTGTTTTGAATCTTATACGCTATTATTTATTATCGTGGCTGATCTTTATCATGTGAAACCCTAAGAACCCAATGTAACTATATAATACATGGGAATGGTGCCTTAAGGAAACATGCTGAGCTCAATGACCATTTTGTGTTCACGTATAGAACTCGAAAGTACAACATCTCATGTGGAAAAGCAATGAATATAAAGCACAACAAATTGAAAAGACCAAGACATGACATGTTACATACCGAGCTTGATAAAGGCGCCACATGATTCGCAACTATAGCCCTTTGTCAGCCGTGTGTCGTCTATAAAAGTAATGAAGCGATTGGTATTGCGGTGCTATATTATTTTCGAACATAATAATGTTATGACACCAGGTGCCCAGCGGTGGTGGGGGTTAGAGGGCGTAGAAACCCCGTTGCCACAGATAATGCATATCATACGCTGAACGTAGCAAAGACGCCGTGTTTGTTGAGCTAAACAATCTTATGAGTGTAGGGTCACAGCTACGAAGGGAGTAGCATCCCATTATCACAGATAATGTATATCACCAGTCATATCCTGCGTATCGTCTACAAAGTAAGGAAACTATTAAATACTTATATTGCAGCGTTTTATCAAATTAAAAACTAAACACTTTAAGCGGCCCAGAGGCGTAGCCCCGGTTAGGGTTGGGGGACGGAGCCCCTCCTGTTATGAAAGCTAAAATATATTGTATACCGAGCCTAGCAATTTGTCGTGAAATAATAGACATTTATCTCCCGCGTGTCCTCTATAACTATAATGAAACGATTGGTAATACAGCGTCATATTATTTTTCAAATTCAATTATGGATAAGTCCAAGTAGGGTCAGTGGCAGTTGAAGGACGCAGCCCCACTTTGTCCCAGAGTATGTCATATTCTGAGCATAGAAAGGGCACTGTATTTGTTGTGCAATAATCCTCCGCGTGGTGGCAGCGGAATTATGCCAGCACGACCGGGAAGTTACCTCTCGCACACATGACACCGCCGTATAGTGACATCTTCGGTATCGCGTTGCGTGCGGTTTGTTAAGCAGCCGGTGTTCTATTGGATGGAGGTGGAAGGGAGACCAACGCATAGGCATTGTAATTGTGCTGATGTTCCTGGGCGTCGGTAGTCGTAAAAAGGCTCAGATTTCTCGTTTGTCACCCTATACTATAAAAAAGGAGGAAAGGACGTGCCTTTATAACAATTATACGAATATCCATGGGCGTGGTCGACACAACTTCTTTATATCCGTTTCATTATTAAAGTTAGTAGCCACAAAAACACTGACAAGCGCTTTTATACATATTGGGAACAACGAGCAGTCGGGAAAATTTGGTGAGTACTAACACGCGCAAATGTAGATTCCTCGCGCTCCTTCACCCCATCCACGGGGGACGGGGCGAATAAGCGAATGGGCGACCGCAGTAGACAAAACTTCCTTTTATGTTCAATGTTCTTTAACTTGCGGTATCGAAATGTGAAAGATTGACAGTTATAGAACAAAATTCGACATTCAAAGTAATTTTAATATTCGTAATAACAAAATAAAGCCATAGCAAACAAACAAGACGAAGAAGAACACAGGAACTCCGGTAATGACGAACGCGTTCGTTCTAATAAACCTCAAGGGCACATCTAGTATATTTTTAAGTCTAGATCCAACGGTATCGGCTACCTGAAAGTTCTTTATCATAGAATCTCCACGTGACAAACTTTCAGCAATTTTCACTTTGGAAACCTTCGATTCGTAAGGTTTTATGACTTCGAAACAATGGTTCAGTATCTTGGGAGAATTTTGATAGTTTAACTCAGAATAACTACTCTCCAGTTGGTCTTTTATATCCTCGATGTTTAACTTTAATGTCATCGCATCGATTCCATGGTTCTGTGTTAAATTAGATTGAATAAATTCCTTCTCTTCAGTTTGATCAATCGCTTTCTCAAATTTTGTTACAGAATTTAAAGCAAATCGTGCTTGAGCTTCTTGGGTGAAAATTTCAAAAACCTCGTACGACTTTTTAATTTCACTAGTTATTTTCTCAATCAGTGTACTTTCCATTCTTTTCAAAGTAACATCAAAATATGATGTTAGTTTATCGGAAAGTTCGCTTGGTACGAGATAGCGAGTCTCGTCACCGCATGTATTTTTCTCTAATCGTTCTGTTTCTCCGGAATATTTAGTCTTATCAATATGGTCCTCGTCCCCTGTATCAAATGATTCCTTGTGCACATTTATAGCAGACCCATTTTTGTTGATTTGTTCGTCTCCTTTTGTTGATGTGTTTCGCAAGGTTAGCTTTTCTGGACCTCTTGTTATAGCCACACCGCTAGTCGATTCAAGATCGTTGTTAGTCGCAGAAGGCAGAAATCTGTCTATATTGTCTACATTATATACTGTTGAAGACGGTTGTATATTGTTGATATCGAAGTGAATACTTTTAGATTCCACAGTTTTTTCTGGATATTCAACACCTTCTTCACTTTTTGAATGGTTGTTTGCAGTCACAAAGCTTGTAGATATATTAATGGTTCCGCAAATGTCGATGTTGTCCCTATTTGTGTCGTCTACTTGGAGGTTGCTTCGAGAAGTCAGTGGTTCGCGTAGAGAAGCCTCATCCTCTACATTTAACACCGTGTTAGGATCACAAATTAAACTTAACTTGTCGCATACACTCTCTAGACTTGAGGTTACAATTTGTTTCCCTTTGTAACTTAAAATAGTCTGGCTAGTAACAGGAGCTGTTGACACTTCAACAGCTTCGGGAGTTATCGTATTTGATAAGTCAGGAGATGGAATCAAATAGTTCTTTGACGAACCACTGATTTTGTTATTCAAAGTAATTTTCTCTAGTTTTATATCAGTGCCAAGCTTACTCGTAAAACTTACATTGTCACTTAAACTCTCAAAGCTCGACGTTAAAAGTTGTGGTGTATAATTTACAATATTCTGGTTAGTGATAAGAGTAGAATTCACATAGTTATTTTGCAAATCACTGGTTATGTTCGTCAAAGTATCTTGCCTTGATGGTGAATTATTTTTCCTATCTGACAAAGTAACCGTCGACTTTTTTGGTGAACTGGTTAAGAACTTCGGTAAGACATAATGTGTTTTAACATAAGCAGCGTCTAGTGATACCGCATCTGATAAATCGGTTAAAGAATTCACATAATTGTCTGACGAAACACTGGTTATGTTTGTCAAAGTTACTTGACTCGATGATGAATTACTTTTCCCAGTTGACAAAATACTTATTGATTTTTTTGGTAAAGCTATAATTTTATCTTTAGGTAATACACAATGTTTTTTGACCTTGTCGTATAGTTCTTGTTTATGATAATAATTTACCGTGTATTTCCCATCCTCTTTTACGTCTCTAATTTCAAGAAAGTTACTTCTTGCACTTACAAAACTGGGTTCAGATGAGAAATCCGATGAGCAATTTTGCTCATCGTCGCAATTTATACAATTTTTTTCTTTTTCGTTACCATTTATACTTTGAAATAATACACTTGGGATATTATTAGTCATGTCTAAAGTGCCATTGATTTTGTGTTCGTGTACTTATATATCTTTTCCTGTTTCTGTAAATGAAAAATTACTCCGTAAACAATTTGTAAAATCCTATTAATGCACTATGATTTTTTCCTGTTTAGACTTGAGTTTTAGATTAACGTTAAATAACGACTACTAGCGCAACGTGTAAGTAATGATCACACACACAGTTTATATGCATAGGCATCAACAAATACCACGACTGAGAATCCCATGATACACACACAACCCGCACTGACGACTGCGAGAAAAATATCCGCCCATCAAAAATTTAAGTCATCTAAATGAATAATAAGCGTTCGTTGCAATATAAAGTACCTGGAAGAAGCAGTTCCACTAATAACTATTTTCTTGTCTTTGTTGGGGACTCCCCTTAAAAAAAAGTTGAAGAGCAATCGGAGCGCTTCGATGACGTCATTGCATTCTTGTACGGTCTCTACATTGGTGAGCATCTTTCCTATTTTAAATTAGGGATGCATGTTTGTTATTTCAAATTTTTTTCCGGAATTGTGTCATCAAATGCCGACTCGGTGACGAAAGGAAGAAATTGGGAACAAAAAAGTAATTTTGAATATTGGTTTGATTGGATATGGACACAGGAATCACTTCCTTCACCTACTTTTCATCTGGTTAAATTTGTTGCGAGCCCGAACACATTTTTCAATTCCAATTGGTTATACCGGCCAATCCCGGATACACAGAGGAAGTAGCTGTGGGAAAGTGCGATTGGCGAAGATCGATAAAAATAGTGTTAACCCTTAAATTAAATTTTAAAAGACACAAAATAATAACAGCAAAAAGAAATAAAAAGTTATATAATAATAAAACAATATACACATTAGAATCCCAATTCCTTTAAGGACAATGGCGGTGACGGTGATGCATTTGTTTGAAAAATTTTCAAATACTTTAGAGTAGCTTGTTTGAAATGAAAAACATCTCTAGTATAAAATATACCTATTACTATGCCTACTACGAGTATTGGTAAAACGATTAGTGAGAAAATTATTATTTTTTTCCAAACAGCACGATATTTGTTATGTCTGTTATTATATAGTTCTGTGTAGTCTTGATCCCCTTTATCTGGATGTACCGTAGCGGCATAGCTTCGTTTTACATTGTCATATTTCATGGATGGAGGTCCCATGCTTGTAAAGAAACATTTCGAAGAACATTGACAGGGAATATAATGATGGCCTAACTCGTATTTGGGTTGGATCGGGTCACAGTAATACGCGTACAGTTTACCTCCATTTTGACCAACTATTTCAGTTGTTTTAGATTCTTGTAAAGAGCATCCTGAATGTTCATCTTTAATATTGTCATCAATTGAGTTCCTTGCTGACGTCATATCTGTAACTCTTAATACAGTTTCGCTTTCAAATAATCTATATGAACTGCTTTTCTTTAATAGTCGTGGATCAATTGCCCTTGCATCCTTCTTTGGTGATTTTTTCAATTTAATTCCAGATATTACTTTGCTCTTTGGTAATGATGTGGTTATTTGTGTATACTTACTACCTCTTTCATTTGTAGGCTCAGGGACATTTATTTTTGTTACGCTCGCTTGGATTTCATTTTTCTGATTTAGTTTCATTTTATTATACATATCTATATTGGCATTATCATAGTCTAAAGTTGCAAGTAAATGTTCACTAAGAAATTTTTTCGCCGTATCAGCTAGTTTTCTTACAATTATTTTCAATTCGTATATTTCTCGTGCAATTTGCGCACCATTGCCTGCACTAATTATTTCTGCATTGTGGACGCTTTTAACACATTTGTCACAGGGATCTGTTATAGTACTTTGATTTATAGAGTGTTTTTCTTTACTCAACGTAGAATCAAGAAATGTAATGATATTTGGATTTATCTTATTTTGTGAATTGGTAAAATTTAACAACTGTTGAGATTTATTTATGTTAGAATCGAGTAATGTAATAATATTTGGATTATAATTGTCTTTTTCAGTCGTAAAATTTAACAACTGTTGAGATTTATTTATGTTAAGAGTTGAAAGAAAATTAGATTGTGCAGCTTCTACCTGGGTTTCATTTAAATCGTTTTCTTCTCCAGGTGCTATATTATTATCAACAGATTTTTTAAATACACTAATATGTTCCTCAGGCTTAGGACTGATATTTACTGAAATATCTAACTTAATGTTACTTATTTCTTCAAAATATGAAATACATTTAAAAATATTTTCAAAATGCTTAAACATTTTCCGTTTCTTTGACAGGGAGTATTTAGAATTAACGCAAGAGTTGGTACCATACTTCACTTTCTTGTGTTTAGGTGGACTGTTTTTTTTTCTTTTAATCTTACTACATATTTTCTTAGTTGTGCATCTATCTATTCGTCTTGTATTTTTATAACTAAATCTTTTTTCACATAAACCAGTGACAGCTTGTTGGGAATCGACATGTATAAAGTTGTTTTTATTTGGTTTTTCAACAATGTTTTCAACGTTCGCTACATTATAATTATGGCTGTAAAGACCATCATTAACATCAGTGCTGTCAATAACACCTTGTGCTTTGAGTTGTTCCTCTACTTTATTATTTATATTTTCATTTACTTCTTTGGCTTCTGACGAATTTCCATTCCCGCTGACACATTGATTTTCACCTCCAAATTCATTCCTTTTATAATAAGCGCAGCGTTTTATAAGAGTATTTGTGGAAGCTCTTACTAAATTTATAATTGATCTATTCGCCTTGTTTATTCCACTCGAATTTAATTTAGTTTTGTAATTAGCTTTTTTACTTTTATTAACACTTTTTTCTAACCAATGTTTAGGCATACTTAGTGTGGATATTAATTTAAATCGGCTCCCGCACAATGGAATTGAGAAGACAGATGTAGTAGATGCGATATCATTATTTGAAGTTTTCTTTCCGTTATAAATAACATCCATTAAATCTTTTCGGTCCACAACTTTAATGTCTACTGCATAACTGAAGCAGGACGTCGTGTTTGATTTCGCCTCCAAACTATGTAAAATTGAATCTAAAACAGTTTCAACTTTTTCTTTTGTTTCATTTTTGTCTAACAAGTATTTTCTAATCCAACAATTTAGAAGATTTTTCAAATTCTCCACCACTAATGACGTTAGATCAATATTTAAATGGGTATGTTTTTTAAGATCAACAGCGCTGTCCCCACAACCATTTTCCACGAAGCCTATGACAGGATTCAGGTCCGTATTGTTGTCATTTAAGACAGTCGGTTTGGGTGTTATAACAGAAATTCTATCTCGGTTATTCTTGTATAGGTTGCGTAATATGCACAGATCAGTAGCAATGCTCAAATCCCGTTTTAGTTTTCCTTTATATTCATAATAGTTTGTGTTTGACATGTTCTTCTTCAAATTCGAAATCATATTTTCTGAATATAATTTGGATGCACCAAAGAAAGTTCCGGAGTGAGTGTTAAAGATATGTTTCGAATTTTTGAATAATACTTGCTCATAATTCTCTTTATGCGACTTCTGTCTTACCATTTCCGCCTCGCCTACGCCTCTTCTGTAAGCAATAATTTGTTTTGTTCAACCTTTCTTGGTTTACTTTTTAATTGTAGGTAAATGCAATGTGAAAAGTGAAACTACGTTAATAAAAATAACCATTGAAAACACCTAGTTTAAATACCTAGGTGTTAAAACAAATCCTTATTTTCATCAAATAACACAAAAAAAATGATGACACAAAGATATTCGTCAAATTGCTAATGATAAAACTCTTGTAAGAATTTCATGAACTTTGTCTTTTCTACCTAACAAGAGGTTGTAATGAGGCGAGACGGTTCAATTCTAGGTGTCGTTTTGCGCCATTACACTATACATAGAGAAAAATACATACATCACATTAAAAATAAAATAAGCTAGTTTAACCAACTTTACTATCGGTTGACAATGCTATATCAAGATGGCGCCCATTCATAAATGTCATTGTATGATTGTTATTGTTGGTGTACTTAACAATAATACTTGCTTTAATTAAAATATTAAATTTTATCGGAAATATTTACTTTAATTTAATTGGAAAGATTAATAATTAAGACGAATACATGAAATTTCACCGATCAAAACTGTCATATTTGAATTATTTCCTTCAATCTATAACTTTTATGGTACAGCTAACGAGCAATCGAGCCTATTGACGTTTACCGACGCCCATAGACATCCGCATTAATGTCATGATCAGATGCGTTGCCCTTCTTTCCTCCTCCTAATGGCTACTCAAAGACCGCGTGGGAGCATAGATATCATTTAAGACGGTGTCATGTGAGCGAGATGTACCTCCCTGGTTCGTGTCGACCTAATTCGACCGCAATGCAGCTTGGCACTACCTCTTATTGTATAAAACCAATCCTACCTTCCATACAGTTTTGGATAATCCTACCTTCCATACAATTCTCGACAACCCTACCTTCCATACAATTCTCGACAACCCTACCTTCCATACAATTTTGGACAATCCTACCTTCCATACTATTCGTTGAACTGCTATCCGTTAGTTGGCATTTTACAGCGGGAGCGTGTCTCGGTGTTTCTTTGTTTGTGTTCTTGGACGGACTTAGCTACTGCTATCGCGATCGCGTCGTCGGCGTCGTGCAATACGTGCTTCGGCCGACGGTAACGGGAGTCGGTTAATAACGTCGGATCGTATTCCGACGTTTGGACGATTAATTTATCTTTGTGATTGAGTCAACGGAATTTGAGAGATGAAGTTATAGCAGAGTGAAAGAGACAGGCGAACCGAAGATGAGAGCGAGATGTAAGATAGGAGGACAACGCATCCGCGTAACAATTATACGAATGTTCATGGGCGTAGGTAGTCATCAAAAGGTTCTAATTGGTCGTTTGCACCTTATGCTTTTTAAAAAAATTGGGGTTAATAAATTTAAAAAAATGGCACACATGTCGCTGAAGGCTGAATTTTTTTTAGTGATAACATAAACATGAACACGCGACTATGTTCGGCATGTCGTTTAGATATTTCTAAATGTCATAAAATTTCTAGAAAATGCCTTCTTATTATCATCAATACTTTTTGAGACATTCGTTTCTGAAGTGATGAAGTCCCCCGCCTCTAACTTTGAACCTCCGAGGGAGGAATAAAAAAAATTGGGATTATAGCATTAAATCATTTTCATTTGAATAAAACCGGTTTGGTACTTAAAGAGTATGTGTTTTTTTTGTTTGCTGATACGGAACCCTTCATAGGCGAATCCGGCTCGCACTTGGCAGGTTCGTTGTAGTGGCAGTTATGCTGCCACATTTGTAAGAGCTCGGAAGGCCCAAAGGGGGGTTGGGTGAAGGTGGTAACTCACTTCTGTTTTGTTTAAATTAATTAGTACTCATATAAAAAATTCTCGTGTCTCAACATTAGTTACCTTACCCTACCCAAACGGCTGATACTGATATACAAAATGTTACATGCACATTCAGTAGCTCTGAAAATCGGCTACTATCTATTTTTCATACCTGAAAGTTTATAAATATAATGATGACGAAAGGCAATAAAAGTGTATTTAAGAAATAAAAAAAACATGTAATAGTAATAATAATAATTATAATATCCGTGGACTTATCACACCACGTTAGCCCAGTCCTGTGCTAAGTACCGTAAGGACTTGTGCTACACGCACTAGACAACGGAAATAAATTTACTATTCTTAAAAATTTAAGAAACGGCACATATTTAAGATTATTACAATAGAAACACATATAATACATAGGTAAACATCTATGACCTGTTCGGGATTCGAACAAGCAACCTCTGGAATTTACTGCACGAATATTTTACTTATAAAAAAAAGCAAATTTAACAGTATTCAATATACTTACAATTAATTTGTTAATCATATTATTTAGGCATACAACTTTTAATTTGTTCTGCTTTCGTCTAAAACCATCACGCACGAATTTCACATGCGTCAAATAATTGCGTCAACTTTTTCTTGTCTCCTGGCATATTTCAGAGATGGCCAGTGTTATAGACACTGACTTCAATATTTATGGACTGCTGATCCTGATCGCCACTGACGCCATTTAAACACCCGCGCCAATTATATTATTATAGCCGATTTACACTGATTACATACTGATTATATACAATATACAGATGTCTGTATATATACAGATATACGATTTCATATTCAACTGTCATTGTAAATTATCCATGATTGTACATAAATATATTTTTTTTAAATGTCAACCTAACGTGTATGATTCTAAGTCTATTTTTACAGTGCAGATTCCAAATAAGAAATGAGCAAAAGTCAAACATATTTCTCTAAAATATCAACGTATCAATTTGACAGTTGCACATCTTCTATACCGACGGCTTTGAGACGGCTCACTGCATATTTTTCAAAACTTCTGCCAATACAATGAAAATATAGCTCAAAGCGTTTGATAGTCAACTAATTGTCTGTTGTGCAAACAAATCGGTTCTTACTGGAACCCGCGTGCATGGCATGCTCTAAATGTATATTATATGTCTCATCATCATTATCAGCCCTTATCGGTCCACTGCTGGACATAGGTCTCTCTCAATGAACGACCGATCTCCTGCTATTCGCATCCATCCCGGACCGGCCGCTGCACGGAGATCGCCTTCCCATCTGGTGAACGGTCGACCAACACTTTGGTTTCCTGAACACGGTCTACAGTCCTGAAACTTACTGGCCCATCTGCCATCTGTTCTTCTGAGTGTGTGACCAGCACACTGCCACTTAGCCAGCAAGCAAGCAAGCAGTTAGCAAGTTTTTATTGAAGCTCGCTTGAGATTATAGCCAATTTTATCGGTGCCTTTAATTATGTTAATATAGCAGGTAAGCGCTGGCAGGGGCTGGTTTCACTCGACTTCTGCGGAGCAGACGGGGAACCCGAAGCTTGTTGTCTCGCAGAACTTGCTTGATATGTTGAAGTTCGGTATCCAGATGTTGCTTGTCACAGATGTTTAAAAAATAACACATATGTTTAATTAATAAATAATAAGTACTGTTTGCGTTAGTCGGAACAACTAAAATTATAATTCTTCGGGTACTTTTAAAAACTTGGTACACCAGGACATCTGTCATCTCAGTCTGCCCGTGACCATGGTTGCGAAACTTCTTCTTCTTCTTCTGAAAAGTTGGGGTAGATAAATAATTAAATAAACCGTGATAAGATCCGTAAAAGTAGTTTTACTGTAATGACTAACATTCGCGTAAACTTAAGACTTCGATTTCTTAGGATTACGCGAATGTTCCACATTATAATAAAAGTACTTTAACGGATTTTTAAGTATTTTACGATCCCGACGTTTCAGAAGCTACTATGGTCACGGGCAGACCAAGATGACAAATGTTCTGATGTCACAAGTTATTAAAAGCACCCGACTTTTTTTATATTTAAGTAGTTGTTCCGAATAACGCAAAAGGCGCTTATTGTATCATGCAGCTTTACGTGTGGATTTTGATTTGATTATGTCTATAACTAGTTCCCACGGCCTTCCGCGAGTGCGAGTGCCCCGCCATCTTCTCTATTGAAATTTGGATGTTTTTTAATTTCAAAAGCCTCACGGATCATCCTTGGATGGAATCGGTGTTTCTTATTCGCCCTTTATTTTATACTAAGTATTATGTTACAACATCCTATCCTAGAACTCAGTTATAGGCAAACGTTAGTACATTAATTTTATTATAATTATGTATTTATACCTAAAATGTATTTTTAAATTTATTTTTGTTGCAAGATTTAAAGTATTTTGATACATTCGTTCAATACGGAGATTCTGTCTCATTCCACAAGTAAATCTTAGTAAACACGACAAAATCCGTTACATAATCATAATAATGAATGACATTCGCGTGAATATACGAAAAACATAAGTTAGACAATACAGAAACACCTTACCTCGTGACTAACGTATATAACGTATATGTTTGTGTATACTGTAGCATATTATTACGCGTTTGCGTATGTAATTGAGTGCAGTACGAGATGGGACTTAGGACCTTAGTTCTTTAATGGTTTAGACAGTGTAAAAATATTAATACGGACTTGGGCGGACGCAGTCGGCTTGTGCGTTTTCTTTCGGACGTGTTAATTATTTGCTTTGATTTATTCTGTGGAAGCGAAGAGAAGGTCAATACAGCTTCTCCGGACTGTTAAGAGTACTAGTCGGGTCGTGGAGACTAGTTTTTATAATCGGTTAATTTCGAGGGTCATATAATGAACTTCTTCAATGCAAAGTTGGCGATGGATGGCGCCCTATGGGGAAAGCCTAGGTTCCACATTATGGTATGGTAGCCTTGTCGTGGAGGT
>JAFELO010001145.1:44900-62423 GCA_017140195.1 Eumaeus atala
TTTACTTTATTACGTGGCAAATATTGCTCAAGTGCATTAAGTTAAAAATTTGAACATACTTCAAACTTTTTTCAAAATAAATGACATCTAACGGAGGAATTTGAATTCGTAACGACCGTTATTTTTCTCCGCGAAGAAGGTTCCACCGTTTTTGTTTATTTATATTAAATTAACTGTGAGATTGTAGATCTGAGGTAAGCTAGTAGTAGTAGAGTATTGGTAAATAAGATACCAGCAGTAAGTGGTTTTATTTAAAGTACTTTAAATATTTTATGAATATAAGACAAACCTTTTATTCACACTTCATTCATTACCAACTGTAGAGTAGTTTGAAAGGTTGAGTACCAACTAAATACAAAAAAAAAAGTTATAATTAAAAGTAAGTAATATAAATTTTGCTTGCTAAGCGCTCGCGGTTGTGTCAGGGTTAGACGCCGGTGTCTAATCACAATGGCACCGCCGCTGGTGTCGCATCACAGTAGTACTGCCGCGCCGGTGTTAAAGTCTTCGTAGTCAGTCGAACTGTTGGGGCTGGACTAGTGCTGCCAACCAGTATTAGGACCTTCCAAAAAAAAAGCCGCGCCGGTGTCGGAGCACAGCGGTACCTTCGCCGGCGTCGTCATTTGATCCCAGTTTGCAAACATGCCACTGAAATTTTTGATGAGTATAATATAGTGTAAGAATTGTTCATATATTTTAAAATGAGTGAGTTAATGTTATAACATTACAATTACACATATTAGACATTCATAATTTCGAAATATGTCAAATAAATTATTTTCATTTTTATCAAATCTAATTGATGTATTATTAACCATCCTAGGATAAAAAGTTTGTATTTGTTTGTATTAGTATGTTTAAAATGTATCCTACCTTTTTTAAATTTAATTCGTTATTTAATTTTCTCTTCTGTGTCATGAATATAGAATGTATACAAATGTTAAATTTACGTTGGAAATTGGTAATAAAATTTTGATATTTTTTTTTGATTTGACTATAGATGTAACTACCGACAGATACAAGTTTAAAGTTTAAAATATTTCGAAAATACACATACAGAGATTATGTGATTCATGCAAAGTCTCGTCACCCAGACACGCATAAACACGCCGCGTTCCATGCATCAGTTCATAGACTCTTGGAGATTCCTCTCAATGAACAAGATTATAAAAATGAACTTAACACCATTAAAACATTGCAGTAAATAACGGTTATGATGAGCAACTGATATACACAATCAAAAAAAGAAACAATTGAGCAATCGTCGAAAAAACAATTTATTCAGGACAGGAAGGAAAACTCTATAAGTACTCAATGGGCTAAAATACCGCATAGAGGTCCTTTATTCTACCGATTTTTGAGATTATTAAGCATTAGTAAAAGAAAAGTAGGGTTCTATGCAACAGGTAACAACAGGTTCTAAAAACACGTATTTGTAATATTAAGGACAAAATACCTATAGAGGACCGCAGGGGAATATATGGTCTAACAGGTGATACGTGTGGAGGAAATTTAAAACTAGACTAAAGAACACATTTTCGCATGGAAAAATAGAGCCCATGGATCTACATTTGCTGAACATCTAAACAAAGAAAATCATTTATTCGGTAACAACATAAATATGTTTTTGTTTTTATCGAATAAATGATTTTCGAAGTGAGTCGTTTAAAGGAATCAAACATTCTCATGAATGATCACCAGTGTTTATCACACTCGTGTATCTTAGATACTGTTTATAACATTAAACTACTTTACTATTTATAATAATAATTATCTTTAAAGTAATTTATAATTTCAAAATAAGTTTTGTTATTTATTATTTTAATATTTTCACATAAAACCATCATTTGTTTATCAATAGATTTATTTCACTAACATTGTGTTTGACATATTTCATTACTTTGACATATTTCAAAATTAAGAACATTATCTAAAATGTCTAAATCATAATGACTAAATCAAAAAGTGACAACACACTCCATCAACTATACCTTGTAATGATTGGGCAAAAGTACAATTTATTTTTAGACGCACAAATTAATAAAAACTAAGTAAAATAAAATGAATAATTTCACTCCACTTTTAAGTGAAACTATTAAAATTTGGTACACATAACGGCTATGCCTGCGGCTTCACCCGCCTAATATTTATCATAAAAGTAAATTTTTGCAAAATTTTGAAAAATATATTTTAAAAGCTACGACGGAACGAGGAACATTTTTAAATACTTCACGGACCGAAGCTCTTTAAATACCATTTTCACTCGTAATTCCCTTTGTTCAGTTTATGTAAAAAAAAAAATATACTTATTGCGTGCCTTCACAATTGATACACTTTAATTAATGTACTGCTAAAATTTATTACGTACCAGCGGTAGTAGGCACTACTGTATAATAAGTAATTAGTTAAACAATCAATTCATCATTGCACGTGCACTGCACGACTGCAGGGGGGCTGCTGTACTATATAAATGTCCAAAGAAGCCATAACTTGTACATTATGCTGCGGAACTACCTGCCAGCGCCTGTATGCCCTTTTTTGTGTTGACACGGTGAAACGCACTTACGCGCCGGCACCGGCCCTGGGTGTGTGGGGCCACGCGCAACATTGTGCTGGCCAACACCCACAAAAACCATCATTAGGACACCTCGATGGCTGGTCAGCCAGTTGTCCGTCACACTGTTCAGGCTTTAGCCAGGAACTTGGAAAGCGACGTACGCTCGAAAAAAAACATTGCCCTGCCACCGACTCGATGAGGTAAAAGAAAAGTATCTCTGTAATGAAATACTGATGAGTGTGACAGAAGGACTACGGTAACAGAAGCCCTGGCGACAGAGCACTTGAACAACATTCAGTTTTCCTGTGAAATTTCTTTTGAATTGCTTTCTTTTCTTTTTTCGAACATTTATTTTTAGGGTCCAGTGAAGCAGGTACCAATAGTACCCCACTACTGACTCCTAGGACCGCACACTCCGCTCGTCTGTCACGGATTTTACCGCGGTTTGTTTAATTATTTAACTAGCCCGACGTTTCAGAAGCTTTACAGCAACCAGGGTCACGGGTGCACTCAATCCACCCGTGACCATCCACGGCTAGTTAAATAATTAAATAAACCGTGATAAAATCCGTAAAAGTAGTTTTCTTGTAATTAGCAACATTCGCGTGAACTTAGGACATCAATATGGATAATTTCACACCATTTTTAAATTAAATGATAAAATTTTAGTACATATAAATATTTAAAAGCAAATTTATTTTTTGGTATATATTTATCATACTTACTAATTCCCATTGTGCAAGCTCTCTCTTCTTCTCTCGTAATTCCCATTGTGCAAGTTCAGCCGTTTAAACTTGGGGTTAGTCTAACCTAGAGCTAACAGTAGCTGTCTGCTTGTCAAGCGCGCTCAATCAATGGAGGAAATGGTCAAACGTGAAACGATCAGATACAAAAAAAAAAAATGAAAAAGAACAGCTCCTGGTGCAGCTCATAGCGATGAGCGAAAACGTGGATAAGGAATGGTATACGATGGTGATGATGTTACTACTACTTGTTAAATAATTATGAGATATTAATAAAATACTACTATATCATGACAACGACACATAATCACATCAAGTTCCTTACGAGGCAGGCACACTACGGGGTAGGTAGCATCATCAACGCAATTTCCTTCCCCGCACTACTTGTGTCCACACTACGCTTTTCAACCTATGATATAAAAAGTGAAAGACGTGATGAGTGTGGCAGTAGGACTAAGATAGCAACCTCACCATGGTGCAAGCCTTGTTGTGGCGGTGGGGCATAGTAGCCTGGGGTGTACCCAGGCGAAGCTAATTGAACTCGGTACCCCTCTTATAAGAAGAGGGGAACAAACAGCAACAGGATGTAGCGCCTTTGCGCACGGCTCAAGTGGCGAGGATGGGAACTTCACCCAATTGCACTGTCCCGTCTCTGGGGGTGGAGTTGGTCCCTTAGGGGGCTGACTAGCCGTCGAGGTGCTCTGATGATTTGTTTCTTCGGGGCATCTCACCAAGGGCGGCACTGATGGCACTCGCGGTGGTTTTTGGGGGTATTTGGCACTATCATGTGCTGCGAGTTCCACACACCACTGGACCCCAGTCACAGCCGGTGAAGGCGCGTAAATGCGTCACCAAAAAAAAAGGACTAAGATAACTGAAGCCCTGGCGAGCCTAGCAGGCAAATTAACCGCATATTCAATTACCGCGCTCTCAGCTGAAGTGCCAATTATGTAACCATTCAGCATTTCACCTGTGCACTTTCGTAAATTAGTTTTGTACGAGCCTTTGATAAATCTACAAAGTTCTGATCGGGGAGAGGAACCCTCTTAAATAACGAGTTCAATTTTTTTCATGTGAGTTTCTTGTGTACCGCAGAGCGGCTCAGCGGAGAGCGCTCCCAACAGCCTCCACTGGGCATGACTTCATAACTGCCGAAAGAATTCGCTTTGCGCTCGGTGTAACTAGTGCACATTTAAACCCGTCCAACCCGTCACGCTGTAGCAGGGTACATAACTCATATATATACAGGGTTTATAATGTACTAACCTACGCTCGGCAAACATCAACCTGCTTCTACCGCAGTCGGGTAAATATAAAATAAAATATTTTCAAAACAGTTTGATCTTCGACTTCAGATATGTATAAGACATTGTGATACTTTGAGTAATAATTCCTTCATATTCCTTCCAAGGATGATGCGTGAGGCTATTGAAATTAATAAACATCCAAATTTCAATAAAGATTATGGCTTGGTTCTTCCTTCTGCTTGGGACCCATTCTTAAACAAAAGAAAATCAAAATGTAAACATAACACCTCAAGACACCAAGTTATAATATGTACTGTTTGCGTTTACCGGAACAACTAAAATTATAATTTTTACTGTATAAGTTTTTAGAAGTTTTTAAAAGTTTTAAAAACTTTTAACGTCAGGACATCTGTCTTCTCATTCCACCTGAGACTATAGTTGCTGTAAAGCTTCTGAAACGTCGGGCTAGTTAAATAATTAAATAAACAGCGATAAAATACGTGAAAATAGTTCTATTGTCATAATGTACAGAAATAATATTTATTTTAGTACAAAAAACCCAGAAACGAAAACCTCAGGGGGTTTATCTGAGCGGGGAGTGTCATAGATATATATGACGGGCAACTAACGCCCGCATATCGAACAAATTCAGATATAGTTTAAGCACAATGAGACAGTTGTTTTACATGATATTACGTAATTGTTGAAAGATAACGTTTTTCTTGTTTAATATACATTTGGCTAAGGTCATCAGGTAATTCATTTACATATTTTGGCATCAAATATTCTATTCCACGCATTCCGATATACATTGTCTACTTGAGGGATGTTACATTTGTTGGTCGTTCTTCAGCCATTAGGAAATCTGGATTATTAACTTCTGTTAGCACAGAACACTACTTTACCGAACACATTCACAAGCCTGCAATACCTAAATATTTCATCCGCATTTTCTTTACACTTTTCTCTCACATATTTCGGCGCTATTACTTTCAGTATCCCAACTTGAAGACTATGAATGTCTTTGATATAAGTCTTATGTCGCACGTTTAACCAGAAAAAGAAATAAGTCAAAATTTCAAATTGTTGGGAATCGCCGGTCAAAGTTTTGCATTTCTGCCGCGTCAACTTTATATAACTTTTGAATAGTCTTAGATTTTATAAAACAAATGTATTTAGCATATCGCAAATTCATTGCCATCTATAAAATTAATTGTTCCCAATTTTTTTTTAAATCACTGGCTTTACGTTGTTTCGCGTGAAATGCATGCGTTGTGATTGAAAAATGACATATTCGCCATTACGCAACGAGTTGTCAACAAGTGATGGTTACTTAGTGCCGGAAATACTGACACTTTACGTATTGACGCGTTGAGGTAGTCGAAGCACCGGTAAATTTTAGCTCTATAATGATACCATAACGACATTGTCTGTTTGGTGTCTTTAATTTCATAGCAGTAGCTTGTATTTTTCAAAACAGCAAAATAATGACAGAAAAATGAAAATGTCGTTATGACTTTCGCAAAAAGCTTAATTTTTTAGAAGCATATTGACATGTTAAGCTTAATGACTCATTATATGATCATATATATGAATCATCATAGAATCACGTGCGTAATATCGAAAACACACGCATAGTGACATTATGTGTTCAAGATTTTCAGATCTCGCTTTCCTAAATTATGTTTATTTTGTTTAGTGGCATTTGTTACCGATACATATAAAATGATAATTCATTCTGGTTTAATTATCGTTTAATTTTTACGTTAATAATGATTAAAAATAATTTTGTAAGAAAATAACTTTTTCAGTAAACAATGCCACTATTTTGTGATCGAACTCAAAAACTACGAGACATCAAGAAATTCCGCGTATTCAACAATTAGAATATAAGACTTCTCACAGTCCATTAAATTACCTCCGAAAACAAACGACAAAACAACAAATTGACGGTGGAAAAACGTTGACCAATTTGTCTAGTGACTACGAAAAAGAATGCATTGCAAGAAATGTACCTCATTTTAAAATTCACACTTACCGCAAAATATTTAAATCAGAATAAAATTTTGGTTTCTTTGTACCTAAAAACGATCAATGCGATGCGATGAAATAGTACTTCAGTTTATTAATAAGATAAAGAAAGTATTTTAACATGAATTAGTGTTAATATAGTTTTAAAATATTAACAGCGATAATTTTGGGTACAAGTTCCAATGTTACGTCTTTTTAGAAAGGAGAGGTCTTAATCATGTTATCTAATGAATCATAATAACTCATAACTTATTAGAAATGTGGTAACACAAACAAAACTTCTTATTTTTGTTACGTGGGCTTAATAAATCAATCTTAAAATGTTATAATATTACTTTAAGAAAAATCAATAAAAAGCAGTACAAAAATCAATGGAAAACATTATCAAACTTAAGGCTTGACAAAATATTCCTTTAAAAAACCTATTTATCTACACACCTTAACACAATAAAATAAAATTAAACTTTAATCTTTATTCCTATAAAGATTGAAGTAATAATAAGTAATGATTCGTTACACAATATACACAACCTAGGCTTGATAATATTATGAAAATATCAAGAAATATCATGTCAACTTCTTCAATCAATTTCTGGAATTAATTACTGAAAATAATATTTATAATTTTACTTAATGCATTATGATAATACTATATCACAATTGGGTTATAATCTCAAAAATGTTAAAAACTCAAATCAAAATAAAATTAGTTTATATAGACTTATAAAAGTTTGCATAAAAAAATTAAACCTTTCCCGATAAGATCTTTTAAATCTTTCTTTTTAGTTGCGCTTAAATCTCGTCTTTGCTTGTAAGCTTTTTGCAGTGAAATTTGTGTAAATGTCATCATTATTTTTCTTTTGTTTCTGAAATTTATTTAACGAATACCAATGTCTTTGTAAGAGCCTTCAAGAAAAAAAAAGTAAATGGACATTCCTTTTTCATTACCAACACTTCAACAATATTATTCCAATTAACCGTTTGTCCGTCACTGTCTGTGTTATAATTGTACCCCCATATTCCACCTGTAAAAGTTTGATATCCATGAAAGAACCGAATGCCAGCTCATGAACATTTATAGGTAGGGTTAGGGTTAGACTTCTTAGCATTTTTTATTAATGCTATGTACTGATCAGGACAGTAGGTGGGCCCTGATTTCAGATTTTTATTATCTCTTTCTCAATCAAGCTGTAATCACCGTCGGCCTCGTCTTGAGCGTGTTCTGTGATAAGATATTTGTGGGTTATAGTATTAATATTGAGATTTTGTGAGGCAAATGAATATAATGTTGCGATGTATTTATTTTTGTTCTGCCCACAGCAGTTATCGGAGTAGAAAGATTCGGGGTGTCCCTTACAAAGTCTGTCCACATACTTCAAAATACAGATTTCTATTTCAACTTCGTCACGTTTTGCGTCAAGTTCTGTCCAAAAGTCACAATGAAATACATCATAAGCTGTTTTCGACGAAGATTTTGTAAGGTCTGTTAAAGTGAGGTTATGGCTGTTTAGCTTCGACTTGTAGTCGAAAGCAGAACTCTTAACCCTCGGACACTGAAGCACAACTTCTAAATCATAAATCACCACTTTATCATTTTTCGTAATAATTTGCTGATCTTTTTGCTTTTCGAGACTACTTAGTTATCTTCAATGTGTTTGTTAAACTTATCTACCAGTTCTGTCTTCTTTTCGTCAATAGAGTTATATATATCATACAGATAAACACAGAACACATTTATCAAATTTCTTTGGTGTAAAAAAACTCAAATTGATTTCTGTTGTGAATACTTTAACTAGACTATGTAATTGCCGAATTATTTATCATATTTCTTTTGTAGTTCAAAAAAAATATTAAATAATTTTTTAATAGTTTTCCGGCCATCGATATATTCTTTACAAGTTGAATCTCGTAAACAATGAGATTCTATCTTTGGAATACTCTGAATATGCTCGCTTATCAAGTTGGGATTAAGAGTCTTGTGTTTATTGTGTCTGCCTCTCATGTGAAGCATAAGGCTCTGATCAGTTATTTTTGTTTATATTGTAAAAATCATGTGGTCCAAAATGTCCAAGGTAGATTTTAACATTGTTTTACAATCTTATTCTTTTGTCAGTAAAATGGTAGGCCTTATTGGACGTATGGGTTTATCTGCATTTGTGTATTTATATTTCGGCACGACATCAATCATTCAGGTACATTTGTAAGCTCTCAGTTTAGTCAAATCTCGCGAATCCCAAAACTCCTTGAACAAATCATAACACTCATGAAGTGACATATTCGGTACATTTTTCTGTGCATGTCATTTTGATACACCGGCAATAAAAAGTTTTGTGAGTTTTAGAACATGATTTGCAAAGATTTCGTAGTTTTTTATTTTTGTTTTGTTTCCAATTAAAAGTAGGGTTTCTTGAGCGCTTTCGGCCTTTCTTCCTGTGTCTTTGTTAGCACTCTGCTATCCGGAAGTACAAGCTACCGTCACTATCAGATTTTGATCCGTGGTTAAGTGACTCGAAGAAGTGGTTCTCATCATTTAGCAATTGCTCATAGTCAAAGGTCATCATCGTTTAAATCGATTCCATTTTCGTCCGTAAACATGGGCGAGACAACATCAATGGAGGTTGGATGGCAGGTCCCCACCATGGTTCAAGCCTTGTCGTGGCGGTGGGGCTCAGTAGCCTGGGGTTATCCGAGACACCTTGGGCGAAGCCAATTGAACCGAGGAGGTGGCGGCTCCTAGTACCCCTCCTCTAAGAAGAGGGTACTTGAGAGCAGGACGAGGTGCCGCTCTTTGTACCCCTCTTATAAGAAGAGGGGACAAAAGAGCAAGAAGTGGCGGCGCATTTACGCACGGGGCAAGGGGCGAGGATAGGAACCTCACCCCATTGCACTGTTCCAAAGTCGGTGGGGTTGTCCTGTGGTGCGGGACAACCCCATCTGTGGAGGTGGCGTCGGTCTCTTCGGGGGCTGACTTGCCGTCGAGGTGCCCTGATGATTTGTTGTTCCGGGGCACCTCATCAAAGACGGCACTGGTGGCACTCGCGGTGGTTTTTGTGGGTATTCGGCACTATATAATGTGCCGCGAGCCCCACACACCACTGGACCCCACCCAGGGCCAGTGAAGGCGCGTAAATGCGTTTCCCCGCGTAAAAAAAAAAGGTTGGATGGCAGGTAGAGTCTGTCTTAGAACCATACTCCATGAATCTGCCTGTAAAATTTTCGTAGAAGGACTTGGCTCAATTACGTCTGTATCAATAAGGCTCTTCCTTGTGGTAAGTACCTGCAATTAATTACTGAAAATATTGTCACGGTTCTATGGCAGGTAAAGAGCTGTCTGAACCCGACGAACAGCTGGAGGTAGGCGAACTACTTGTTGAAGACGAACTACTTGAGATCGGACTATGATTTCGGCAAGCTTAGATTAATTTGTGAGACAGTTATATTATTATTTGTGTCACTGTTATCAATAATAATAGAAGAATCGTGGCTATCATAATCAGGTACAAGGCTCACCTGGGAACTTTTTAAAAGGTTTTGCACTTCGGTAATGCAATCATGATTATTTTGTGGTACTTTACAAAAAAGTATTAATCTTGGGTCGTACTTATGCTGTCATCGTAATCAGATAAGTTTTCATCGAGGGATTCTTCCTCGATATTTATGTTCTCCTTCTCTTGCACCGCTTCTTTGACTTCTGGTATTGTTTTACTTTGAGAAATATAACTTTGGTCATTACCTTTTAGTGCGTCGTATTCATTTTCACAAGTAGTTCATAGTATTATCATTTCATTTTAGATGTAAGTAATTACCTTCTTCGAGTTGAGTATGTTGGGATGTTGTTGCACTGTTTGATATCATTGTGAGGATTCGATGAGCTCTTGAAGACGCCACACTGAATAAAACAAAACATTTCATATTTTTGCTATATTTGTAAAAGGCAAGGCATGTAACAATTAAGCATACCAGGTGATAAAGCCGCGGGTCCACCAAAGCCCACGCAGCGGCTACACGCAACTTTTTTTTTCGTTCACCGCCTAAATAAAGCCGTGGGCAATATTCGTGTAGGTACTTTAGTGAAAAAGTAAGTACAGGTCGTGAAACAAATTAATACACGCAGCTGACGTGCGCCGCGTAGCCGTGCACAACGTGTACTTCGGTGGTGCCGCTTCCTCAAAAAAGCTACGTGCGATTAAGAAATTAATTGTTATTAATTAGGTTATTTAAATGGAAAATGAATTATGCTAAAACACAGACAGTCAATCCGGAGATTTTTAATGTTATATGTTTTTTTTTTTATAATAATCAGAAGTTAGTCGAAGTATGCATTGAAATTGATATATATTCTAAAAGTATGACGTAACAATTGATATTGATATAAACACATTATGCAAACTTTTAAATCTAAACTGAACTAAGCCATATTATATCGACAACACATAACTATACTTTTATTTAAAAAAAAAGTCAACTAAGACTTAAGCTAACCACTTTATGAAAAATACCAACAAGAAATAATACTCACCTGATAATAATAAACAGACTTAATTCACTTCGTTTCGTTCATTGATTCTTTGACATTCATCGCTATCCTAGATATGGCTGTGATGCGCCAGAGCCATAGCGCTGGCGCATGATTGCATCACAACTTGTCCGAACGCGTTTTTAAAAAGAGAAGAACGATCTTTTATTTTGTTCATTTTCATTCAAATCGAGCAAGAGTACGGAGCGTACCTATTCTAATCGTTGTAACATTGCGTTTTATGATTAAATCTCAAAAATAATAAATTTCTAATTATTTCTTTTTTTTGATTAAACGTGCGATATGTTCCATAACTGCTCAACCCGTAACTAGTAACACACTCAGATAGGAACAAGTAAATTAGTTATAGGAATGGTAGTATTACAAGTTGTAATATAAAATATGTCAATTACAAGTTGGGAAATTAAAATTCAACCTACCCTTCATTACGTTTAATATTATGACATAAAGTTTCAACTATGCTCCGTTCACGAAAGTTTCCACTTTCAAGTTGTTCCATAGTAACAGGTAATTAGGTAGCACCGATTTGACGAAGTCACGACGGTTGATCGCCGCGATTATTATGTAACCACGACGACAATCACGGTGAATGACATAACTACTTTGACCATAGCTAAAAAGAAGTCACAGAAAGTGCAACTTCCCCAAAAATATTTTGTGATGTAAAATAAGATTGATTTAGGATTGCTACGCCTAGCGTTAATGTAAAGATTGTGGTGGTCAAATCGGGCTTACACTCCGATAGCGCCATGTAGCGCACGTGGCGGCGCCATCTGTTGGGGAGTGGTGTAACAGTACATTTTCAGCACGAGACAAACATGACGGCCATTGCAAACTACTTAATATTGCTGGATATAATACTAGCATTTGCTCGTGACTACGTCCGCGCGGACTAAAGGCCACACATAAATGCTAGTATGTATATAGTTATTCTAGTGTACAAGCTAAAAAGTGGCCCAGTTTTATCAAAATCCGTTAAGTAGATCAGGCGCGGCTGAGTGACAAATATCTTTAACAAACATTAGTACGTATAATTCAAGCTGTCCCGACAGAAGTTTTCCTGTCACTAGCAGAATTTGACCATTACTCTGTAAAATTAAGATAGTTTTACCCGTTTTTATGTATGTCGCAATTATGTTTTGCTACTTAAATATTTTATTTAAGTACCAAAACGTACTGTAAGGTAATGTTCTCTGTGTTGAAGAAATGTCACTCTTCTTCCTTTCTTGCGATGGGGAGAATGGATATATTTGGGATGGCTGAGGCTATCTGCCATCACCAAATCATAATTAAATAGTTTTTTTTCTTCCGCCGGGAACCTTTCGTGATATACAATATTTCGAGTATGTCACGATGCACGACATATTTCATATAAAACGGTGAGTTCATGATTTCTTGCCGACGCCATGTTCCGTATCTTATGTATCGAAAAGTCTTTATTAATGTTAAAATGTTTTAATTGTCATTTAACATAAGTTGAATGTGCATTTTGATACAGTTGTTTATATGTTCTGTATGGCTATTATTTTAACATACCGTAATAATGTCTTAGTTTGAATAGTATATGCCACGTTTGAAAGTTGGATGTTAAATTCTATCTAATTGTAACAGAGTGTAGCATATTGCCTGATTTTAGTTGGCTCATGAAGCCAAGAGAATGTGACGTAATCTTATTGATTGTGTGTTCCTTTTCAGAGCTCTACTCCTTTTCTTTATCTTTTTCCCTGTGTAAGTTTGGGTGTAATATGAAGATAAGTTTTCAGTATAATCTTCAACATCAGTCAGTCAGAGAACAATCAGTCAGGAAGGATTCACTTTGGATATATAGATTTCACTAAACTGCTATATATACATAGTACCATCACGGTTGCAGTCGGGACTCTGCCAACTATCCAGATAAAACTTCATACCCTCATCTTTTACTAACCCTAATTAAAAACTCTACTGATTCTATTGATTGTTTGTTATTGTAGTATCTTAAGTGAAATTAAACCGCAACAGCTCTTTACCCTCAGAAGTCCCTTTATAGAATTAAAACTGTCACAACATATCCCTAGGAAAAACGACTGGGAGCCAGCGCGGATGGCCAAAGTAGGATTTGCCCAATGGGTGAATCATTGAGAGCCAACAAGTAGAACGATTAAGGTTTACTTACACAAAACCGAAGCCCCCCTCTTCCGACTGGGAGGACATAGATGCTTCGGTACGTACCGGGCCAGCTGGGAGAAGGAGGCGCGTAGCCACATGTTTTATGAGGGACTTACCAGTCGCCGAGGTGACCTGTCGCCGACAGATCCGGGCACCTCAGTACAGGCGGCCGACGGCTCCCGCGGGTATTTAGTGGGTATTCGATTCAGCCGCGAGTCCCAGACACCCCAATTGATCCCCCACAGGCCCGAACCCAGTACACAAATGCACTTCCCCGCAAAATCACAAAAGGACTGTTAAATGTTTGTACAAATACAAACTCGTAAGTTAAGCCAAACAAGTCTGATCGGATGTTTTGGCGAGTTTGCGTCCGATTCTCGATCGGTGCAGACGTGATTCCGATTATGCTCGCTGCGCCCACTTGTGTGCGATCTGCGTTCCGTGCGATATTTATCCGATTTTATATATATTTTCATCGCTCATGAGGATATGTTGTTGTTATACCTAGTAATTATTCTGTAAAGAAGTTCTTAAATGATCAAATCTTTTGCTCAGCTTGGGCAAAGGGGCACCTAAAGTTCACGTGGAGCTTTCCTGTCCGAGGATCGAGATGAAAGCTCATTACGAGATGGGCGGCAGACTCATCGTGCTGCCGAAAGAGGGGCAGGGGGAGTGTTACGTTGTCACTGGACGGTAGAACACCGTATAACAATATATGGGACTTGAAATAAATTTCAAATAGTGTGTCCGCTTGTGACGTCAGTCTTAACATATTCTCTTCTTTTCATTCCTTCTCATCTACCAGGTGCGTATAAGCTCTTAGCGGACTGCGACGTGAAGATATCCACAGGAGGTGCCGACAGGCACATGAGCGTCAGGAGCTGCTGGCTGAGCCCCACCGCCGTGGGACCCATTGTGTTCGATTTCAAGAATCTTTTCAACGGCCAGAGGGATCTATGTGAGTCCTCCTGTCACAGTACAGTAACAGTACCGTAATAGTACAGTAACAGTACAGTAACATAACATTAAATGTACCGTAACAGTACAGTAACGGTGCAGTAACGGTACAGTAACGGTACAGTAACGGTACAGTAACGGTACAGTAACGGTACAGTAACGGCACAGTAACGGCACAGTAACGGCACGGTAACGGCACAGTAACGGCACAGTAACGGCACAGTAACGGCACAGTAACGGCACAGTAACGGTACAGTAACGGTACAGTAACGGTACAGTAACGGTACAGTTACGGTACAGTAACGGTACAGTAACGGTACAGTGACAGTACAGTAACAGTACAGTAACAGTACCGTAATAAAATAGTAATATTATAGTATCATTATAATATTATTTATTCACTGCTGAGAACGAAGAAAGGTCCTTACTTGGTACTGGGTAACTACGCACAGCACAAAGCATGTAACAAATAGAAAGCAAGTAAGTACTAGGAAATAATAATCACCTGGCACCCGTCACCCGTCACCCGTCACCCGTCACCCATCACCCGTCACCTGTCACCCGTCACCCGTCACCCGTCACCCGTCACCCGTCACCGTGCTCAACAGACGTGCCGTGTGTATCTTGCAGCGGACGCGGTGCACAAGTTCGCCAACACCAACTGGAAGGTCAAGAAGCTGGTGAACACCACCAACAAGTTCCTCAAGGCTGTGCCGCTGGATCAAATTAACATCGAATAAATATCTTATTGTAATGAATAAACAAAGTTTCTGTATCCGAGTGAAAATGTGTTTAGTACCTTACAGGGTTGTAGGAAATATTGGAGTATTTACTCCCGGAATCTCAATGTATTATGCAAATAGTTTCGATTCTATATTTCTGTAGACATTTCGATTTCGTAATTCGCAGTCAATTGTGCTCTTCTTTCCTTCTCTGATGTTTGAAAATATTATGATACACAAGTGGATGTACCCGCGCTCGCGTCACGTTCGTTTGAGCAGCGTGCAGTGTCATTGCTGCGTTGCATTGGTACTGGTCGATATATTATTAGATTATAAAATTTATTATTATTATTTTTAGATCTACATTATATTCATCAAAATATATTCCTCTTTAAATTGGATACGGAAGGAGGATGCACGCTATATAATTACATACTATTAGAACTAATCAACTTCAGTGCACGTGACCTAGTTTAGGTCATATTCGATCCCAACATCCAGCCAAAATTAGGCTAGGGTCATTTGACTACTATGGGGCACAATTAGCGCATACAAATGCGAGCTACAAATTTATTGCAGACACCTCTAATGGTCGATCGGCTTGCGTTTCGAGTATCGTGAAGCGAAATTTAATCGCACAGTTAGTTTAACACTTTACTGCAGGTAAGAAAAGTGTGTATATCTCTGTTGCACTCTTTGCAGGAGTGAAATAACATTTGTAAGTTCACTCCAGCGAGTCCGTATAATTTATCTTCTTCTGTTCGGGGCAGTAATTATACTGATCAGATGTAGTCCGTCTGTCTATCAGCTGCAGCAGCATCATGGGCTATATCATCATAACACTAGAAGGTCGTGCACAAATGTCCAATACACATTTTCATGGATCGTATCGTATGACCCCGAGAAAACACTTTCCAATATGAAATGTTTGGCGTTTACGAAATTCGTAAGCAAATATTTCCACAGTTTATTTTAATTGCAGTCGTAATAACTCGCTGAGACACGTCTGTCTGTAAATGATCCTGCCCCCGCCGCGTGCCTTCTCATGTTTACAAGTATTGAGCTTATGCCATTTCCAATACTAATATTGATGTTATATTTATTTATTTATGTACATGATACATACTCCGCACTCTGGTGGTACTCGTAAGTACCGGTCCCAAGAGCAATTCTTGTAGAGCCAAAGTGTAGAGGAGCCAACTGTAACACCCGACGTGCATATATGCACATGTACACGCCCATTTCAATTCCAATCAAAATTTCTTCGTGACAGAATAACAAACGCTGACAACATAGGAGGGAGTCAATACGGGCATAGTATAATAATAATCCTGATATTCGGCGGGCGGGCAGTCATAGAAAGACTCCAATTTTTAATGTATATTAATAGTAACACGTTTCCGATGTTCCATATGACTCCAGTCATTCAGCACTCCGAGTCGTTAAAATAGTTTTAACACGCAAATATCTACGTGGACCATACAT
This sequence comes from Eumaeus atala, assembly GCA_017140195.1. Taxonomy (NCBI): domain Eukaryota; kingdom Metazoa; phylum Arthropoda; class Insecta; order Lepidoptera; family Lycaenidae; genus Eumaeus; species Eumaeus atala. The sequence goes on from JAFELO010001145.1 coordinate 61,328, forward strand.
ACTCACATAAAAAGATACAAATATGTTGACAAAAACCTTTTGTAACCCTCGTGTATATAAACTGTCCCCCGGGAGCCTCATTTACGTAAAGAAGACAATAAAACATGTTCATATAAACCTATTCTTTTACGAAATTACGTTCGCTTGGAATATTCCAGAAAGATTTAAATGTGTCCCGAGCCGTCTATAATAAAATATATCGTTCATATCTTTTTGTGTTATGAGCTGCAATTATAACCTTACGAGTATAACGGTTTGTTCATTGATATAATTATGGTGTAATCCTCACTAATTTCGGATGAATTTATTTATTTATTCTGTAAGTTTAGTAAGAAGCTATGTGCATTGCAGCCGAATTGTGTCGGCACGACCGGGGAGGTACCTCTCACTCACATGCCACCGCCATAATGTGACAGTTATACTGTCGCGCTTCGAGCGGTCTATGAGTAGCGGCGGCCTATTGGAGAGGAGGACGGCATCGCATCTGCATGATATTAATTCAAATGTCTACGTGCGTCAGACGTCGTCTAGAACCACACAATTGTCATTTCCCCCGCTTTACAATAAAAGACAATTTGTATAAGGGCTTTGTTCTGCCTTTAGAGGTACGGAACGATAATTGAAATAGATGTGAACACATTTATCAACTGCACATGACTGTCTGGTACACATTTATCAACTGCACATGACTGTCTGGTACACATTTATCAACTGCACATGACTGTCTGGTACGGGCCGCCATCAGCGCCGCTGGACGCTGTGCAGTTAGTGTCGTGTCCTACTCGTTCGCTCATTTTCTTTAATCAACTTTTTAGACCACACGTAAAACGATAGCATAGCTACCACTGCACAGTAGTATCATGTGAGTGAGGACAGACCTCGGTCGCGTTGGACTAATTCGGCTGCACCGAAGCGGCAAAAAAAAAAAGTTTAAGGATCCATCTCTAGATTGTTTTAGTTAAACATATTTATAATAGATTAGAAAAATTGATCTATATACAATGGTCTCCCCAACTCCTCCCCTACCTCTTGCTAAAATACTTGAAAGTTATAAATTATCTTTCTGGCAGCAGCTCAAGCAGGTGCTGCGTGTGTA
>JAFELO010001145.1:63193-85465 GCA_017140195.1 Eumaeus atala
GTGAAGGTACTCAGGGGAATATTTAAAAATGAGATTAGACTTCGATCAAAACTGAAATTCTTTTGGTGCTTTATGATATATAATTAAAAGAGAGGGCAATGGGGAATTACCGTAAGATGTCCTTTGCAGACATACAGACAGATTGATGACAAAGTGATCATATTATATAGTATGAGGTACGGAACATATATCTAAATGATAATTTGCGTTTACTAAGAGGTAGTGCCATGCTCCGCAGCAAAGTAATCAGGGCAGTACGACCGGAGGTCACCTATCGCTCAAATGACAACGCGCTAATGCAACTGCTATGCTGTCGTATTTCATGCGGTTTGTGAGTAGTTGGGTCCAAGTGGAGGGGAGGACAGAAGGAGGGTAACGCAACTGCATGACAATAACGTGTATGGCCATCGGTAGTTGTCAAAAAGCTCCGGTTTCTTCCTCCTTCGGTCGATCATTTCGGTCCTCCATGGGCGTCGGTAGTCCTAGAAAAGCTCCGATTGCTCGTTTGCTAGTAGAAAAACCTTTCAACGACTACCGATTTCTTATCTTCCAATTAGTCATACTTGTGTGGTCTTTGAACACTTACATATAAAAATACCACTTGTATAAAAATAGGTTTTAATCTTCAAGAGATTTCGTGAATTTTCATCAAGAAGTGACAATACAATCTAATAACAATATACAACGATACACTTTTTACCACTTTAGAAGCAAATATCTCATAAATTATCCCTATTATCCCCGAAGAGGTAGGCAGAATTGTGCTAGTACATCCACAGCTCTTAGTCCAGGAGATATACTAGAACACCCACGATTAGCCAAGGTACTGAGGCCCATCGGATCGTCTCACCACGAGAAATAAATCCCATCTGCGCTCGGCGCAAAGGGTCGTCGCAGCAAGGTCGATTCGAGGGTACCGTACCGCATCGTGGGCTGCAGCTACAGCCGTAGCCGGCGATCCCCTGTGGGAACTCGTGGCGGAGGTTCTTGCCGAGAGTTGCTCCTATGTCTTGGACAGGAGGGCTCTCGGCCTGAACCCCACGCATGATGAGATCCCGCGGGTAAAGTAAAGGAACCGATATCATGCGACGAATAAGCTCGCTGAAATGGCAATTGGCTGGCCACACACTAAGTTGAACAGATGGCAGATGGGCAAGCAAGGTTCTGTAGCGGAGGCCGCGTTTAGGAAAATGAAGTGTTGGTCGACCGTTCACCAGGTGGGAAGACGATCTCCGATCAGTAGCCGGTCCGGGATGGATGTGTAGCAGAAGATCGGTCGTCTTGGCGTTCATTGAGAGAGGCCTATGTCCAGCAGTGCACCGATAAGGGCTGATGATGATGATACAATAGGCGGCCATCCATGCATTGCGTCACACGAATTTTAGGATATATGGATATTACTATATTGAAACCGTTGTATATGCATCCATGGAGCAGTATTTGTGGTCACGGCGGGCGACACAAAAAAAATATATATGCTGTGAACAATGGATTTCACATTTAGAGCAAGGAATAATTACGATGAGGCTAAAGTGAGCCGCCATTTGTAGAACTGATCGTTATGACGGTTCAACTAACTGACCTTTCTTTTTTTGACGCGGAGAAACGAATTTAGGTCGTGGGTGGTCTGGGTTCACCCCAGGATTCTGAGCCCCAACACCACAACAAGGTATCAGTGAACCGTGGTGGGGCTACTAAATGACCTGATGCAATATTAAAGGACCGTTCGTGGAAACGGCTAGCCGCAATGTAATACGGCGATATATACAATGTGATAATAAATTGAAAAATCCAGATAATTATACCATGATGTCATCATCACTTCGTCAGTGTAATGTGGTAAAATACAGCAAACAAGTGAACAGCAGAGCTGTTGTTACTGTAATTATAGCAGTTACAGACGGGCCTGAAGCTCCTGTCGATCCAGACCTTGGTTAATGCTACGGCTTTCAACTTTTTTTTAGAGAAAAAATATTTAAATTTCTGTACTTCCTGATGTCACCCAAAATCTGGATATCGGGGTTCTTCGAATAAGTTATCTATACTCATATTATAAAGAGAAAACATTTTATTGTATGTTTTTTTTTGCATTGAATGCCGGAGGCGGTGTCGGGACACTACTGTCTCTACTATCGATTTGAAATTTTCTACCATTAGAATTTTACATAATATGTGACGAATCTAAGATATTCTTAAATATTTTTACGTTTATGAATGCTTCAATAATATAACCAGAATGTATAAAATATATCAAAGTGAACCTTATTTAGCAGCAAAAATTGTTAACAACTAGATGTTCCGACAGACGCTGTTCTGTCATAACTTTAATTTGTTGTCACTGTAACATGTAACGTTTAGGAGGCAGAAATTAAAATTCACAATTTTTATATTTTTGTTATTCAATGAATTTTTGCCATATTTCGCGAAATAGGGTGTATAATAGAGCGTAGCTGGGATGGACTGGATGGAGATGTTAGTTACAGACAAAAGGGTCTTACCAGTATTGCAGATAAAATTATGCGTGTGTCAGTTCCGACACGCTGCTGCAGTTTACCTACTCCGTAAAAACTTCTGAAAAGAGATTTTGAAGTGAAAGTTGTGAGGACGTAAGCGACATAAACGGTAAAGCGATTCGCTGGTGTTAACGCTTGATTACTAAGGTCTTTCTCGGCAGTAAATGTGGCAATAACACATTATAATTACTTCTTGTCTTCACTTCTTTGATCCAATGTCCACTTGGAGATTATTTCTCGGAGTCTTCGTACAAGGTCTCTTCATTTTGGCTTTGATCATCAGAGCTATGTACAGACAATGTTCTCCTAGCCGAATTGTGGCAGCCATCATAACAAACAAAGACTAGCTAACTGCCCAGGACAAATGCTCAAGTTTGGGCAGACACAATTGCACAATCTGTTCTCTCATCCTCCTAATTCGACAGTAAAGCAGTTTGACACGATCGGGGAAAAGACAGGTTCATTACTTTTCTCTCATAACAACACGAGGACTCAATTCCAGTTTACATCCCTCTAGCTCTCAGACTGCCGAGACTGAGAACCCACTTTTAAATAGGAATAATTTGCTTGAACAAAGTTTTGATTAGCTCGCTTTATATGGATTTGCGCCATCTCTACTCAACTCTAAATTACTTTACCTAACTTTGATAAGAAATCTCGTTTTTACATAGTAAAGGTTTTACAAAATGTTGGCACTATATTTATGTTGAATCTAATCTATGCTTGTCACATCTGCTCTATCTTTAGGCTGCCTCGTGGTAGACCACATGCAAGTGCTTGCCAATAGATTGGTAAGGTTTGCCCTCCTCACCAGTGAGGTACCGGGTTTGAGCCAAGTGTAGGACCAAAAAGCTTTAAAACTTCTAACAGGCCGAAGCCAGGAAGTAAGCGGCGGTTTTGAGTCGTTATGCCTTCGGCCATTGTTATTTTAATCATGGCTGGCTGTTTCTCTGGGTACGATTATATTATCGTTGGCAGCAGGTCCCACAGGATCCCCGCACAAATCCAAACCTTGTCGTTGTGGTGCGGCTCAGTGGCCTGACACCGATGCGCCGCTTACTTTAAAACTCTATTTAAAAACTACAAGTGTTAACACTCATCACCTCTGAGGATTGAACTCAACACAATATGTATGCGTCAATGTTAAATAACAACTCACTGAAAAATGTCGTAAATATCTTTGTGAATTCCGTTACAACACTTCAAGTTTTTCGCACCCGGCGTTTTTGTGTGAAAAGAGAAGTGTTTGTGTGAATGTGAAGGCCGCGGGGCAGGTATGTAAGGATCATGGTATGTGGCGTTCTCACTCCCCATCCCATTAGGATACTGGCGGGAAGATGTGTTGTTGTTGTTGTGAATTCAGTGTTACGTCATCGCATAGTGACAAATATTTGTTTTATTGCCTTCCGACGACCTTAAATATCCATGTAATTGTGATGTAGATGTGCTGTCTTTCTTCCTACCTCCCTTCCAATGGATCACCGAAAACTTACAAATCCCACAAAACGGTACCATGTGTCCCAATTCTCCAGTCATGCCGGCCTAATTAGGCAGCAAAGCAGCATGGCATCAACATTTTACTAAAATTGCCGAAAGCCGAATTGATTCCTTTTATTCTATAGAGGCGCAAATGAGAAATCTGAACTTTGATGGCTACCGACGCCCATAGACAAGCTCATGATTGTCATGCAGACGCGCTGCTAGTCTATTCACAAACTGCATGAAATGCGACGGCATAGCTGTCCCTCCTCGGCGGTATCGTGTGAGCGAGAGGCACCTCAACGGTCGCGCAAGCCTATTTCTGCTGCCATGCAGCATGGCACTATCTCTTACTAAAATTAGAGATTAGATTATTGATGTACATGACTTATCATCAACATTCAATAGTTTTTAAAAATATGCTCTAGATGACGTAGCAGAAAGTCAGGCCTACTCTTGAAGACATTAAATTCATTGTAATCCCCGCTATTTGTTCCACAATGAGGGAACAACAAAAGGTAATTCTAGATGAAGTTGAGAAACTACATTATTTGACAATGGAAGATTTGCAATGAAACTCAGTTATTTGAACGACATTTATTGTTAAAAACAACAACAAAATTTTATTTTGTATTTGTGTTATTTTAATAAAATAATAACATACATCTAAAATATTAATAAAGGAAATCAATTTTGTGTGTAACATTACTAACTATGATGCAAATTAAATTTAAAAATTGAGTTTGGTCAACAAAAAATTATTCAATATAATATTTTAATTTTACTAAATAGCTGGAATTGTGGTTCATCTTTAAATTTAGGAAACTAACAATTGAAATAATGAAATCAAACTAGATTATCATATGATAAAAATACGATATCTTTCGATCAAACTTTGGCATAATGAGGGCATGTTCAACAAGCTGCTAATAACGTGTCAACTACTCGATACTCCTGAAATGCTTCTCATTAATTGACTCTTCTTACCTGTGAAACTGAAGTATTGTATAGTTCAATGCGTAACGGATTAACTGCAACTTTAAAATAAACCTGTTCAGCCTGCCCTGACTATGCATCAGTCAGAATACTCAATTCAACATTTTATTTATTGAGTATATAAACAGTTTAATGGGAATCCTGTTCGAAGTTTAACAACTATCAGTTACAAAATCACTAGTAAATTAATTTAAAAAAATCCTAATGCCATCATCTTTCATTCTTATTTTTATCAATATGAACATTTTATCGCCAGTTCTGTTAAGCAACGGCCCCTCAGCAGTAAATCTGCTTACACGACGAGACAGCAAGTGTCTTAATGCTCCCACCTCTGCCACCAGTCCCGTATATTATATTTAATATTTGTTTCCGATACTGGCGTTATCACACGTGTACAGCGAGCATGACGACTTAAAACGACTTTAGGCGGCAAGTTTTTTAACTATCGTATAGACATTCGTACAATCACAAGGTAACATTAAATTTATTTCGATAACACACGATTAATCAAAATTGATGCTCTTCCATTGTCTCCCCTGGCCACTTGTTGTTTTCGTAAGCTCTTCGATAGCTGAATCTGGGAAAATGTACGATCATTAAATAATGTCTTAAGGTTAAAAGATTATGGAGCATGTTCATGCACCACATAAGGAAGGTCTGACACAATCAGGACTTTTACTTGTCGACGTAGCCGCGTATGCGTCTATCTGTCATCCGTATGTTTGCACATTACTTGTGGCGGTAGAGTACGAGTATGTGAAACCTTTTTTATGTATAGTCCAGCATCGCCCCGCGGTTTTACCTGCATAATTCCGGTCCTATTCGTAACGTCATGGTGTATGTGCTACATAACAAATTCTTCCGCTTTTTTATTATTACTATTAGTTAGTAATAGCGTAGTGCGCTCCGAAACAGAGATAACCGATAGCACTCGGTAGGCTGACAAGTTTAAGTAAAACTGGGCTGGCCACGTCTGCCGCAGGTCAGAGAATTTCAGGGCCAAAAAGATATCTTGCGATCCCCCCCCCCACCAATCCATCGATCCAGTCGACGATGGCGGGATGAGCTGGATTCCTTTCGGAAGGATTGGCCCTGTCTAGCTCTAAACAAATATGTGTGCAGCGCACCAGGCTATTATTATTATTATTATTAACGATAGTAGTTGAACATTTCACTTTGTTAAGATTGCATTGCATTGCTAAAATTTGTTGCTCAATAAATAATACTAATGGTGTACCAATTATTTTGCTTAGGCCTAAAGAAATATATTTGTAACCGGAAACTTGTACTAGACTTTTACAATCTGTGTTACATATCAGTATTACGTACTACGGACATTCTGTAGAATTAAAAAGTATACTAACCCGGTGGTGTGTGCGGCTGACGCGCTATGAGTCTGCTGTAGAACACCGCGGAGTCACTCAGCGGCGAGACTGGGCAGCATTCTGTTAGATAGCTCGGGTCCGGGGTGTCCACCAGTCGTAAGGGGCGTGGCACGTATAGGGAAGGTTGGGGGCAGAAAGAAGTGGGGAGGAAGCGCTGCATAAAGAAAAGTTCCCTCATTAATCAGTAATGTCTAGACTTTTAGGTAGGACGCCTCAATGACTATAATACATCACCATGTCTCACTCACTTGGTCTAAACTGTTAAATTATAAAATTTATGAGAGACTAGCAGTCCATCCCGGCTTCGCACGTCTCTTATACAAAATATCACAAAAAATCACTGATATACAAAAATACAAAAATTACAAATTTTAGTGTCGGCCTCGTAAACATTACATATCAGAATGACAACCAACTACATTTATAACAGAACGCCGTCTGCCTGGACAGCTCGCTGTCAATAATTTCTGCAGCTACATAGGGATTTACCTTGATATCTTTATCATACTTTTACTAGAAATTTTAATACAGATCTATAATTGACATTCAATAAAATATTATAAAGCCTTTGTTCATCAGAGTTATTGTAAGATTCGAATGGTAAGAGAACTTGTCAAATTGGAGCAGTACTTTCGAAGCCTATTCGACGCAAACAAACAAACAATAAAATCTTTCCTCTTTATAATAGTAGTAGAGGCAACAGAAAACTGATATTTGTATAAAACTCAGTTGCAGGACAATACACATGAGCACGTCACTGGATCTGTTACACGATACGCCTCACGATTAGGACTGTAAAAATCGCAGAAACTCGCCACATTCACGAGGGTTTAGAGAAAGTACTAACGTAATCTATACTAGAAGCAGTGTATGTTTATATAAATAAATACTTACGACGCAATAAACTTACCAATTCGGGATTTGGGGACGAACAGTTTTTGTGCTTCAACCAATCTTCGTACACATTGTCGCAATTTAACTGGCAGTGTTCAGGTCTCATGTTAGATATATGACTCACATTTGGTACAAAGTTTTGTCTGCTCTGTGCAATGTTTGGTCCATGCTTTTGTAAATGAGGCTGATATTGCCTACAGTCTGTCGTTTTGTCCAGTTCATACTGGCCGCAGGCGCGGGGCTCGCGGCAGCTCTCGCAGCTCCCCGGCTCGTGCGTGTCGTCGCGGCTCCTGGACAGCAGAGGCCTCACGCAGCTGCACTCTGCAGCGGACGACATGTTCGAACATGTGTCACTTGTTTTACTCTCTATTGGAATTATGTCTGGGTTTTTGTCTGTAAAAAAATGTTTTGTATAAATCTAGCTAATTATTACCTATAAATGCGAAAGTAAAGAAAGAAAAGAAAACGTATCAAACCATTTATCATGTTTGGATGAGTTCTTCATTACATTTTGGGATGAAATAAAAATTTTCTATCTTTAAAGATAATGTTTACCTTAGTATAGATTTAACGTTTATAAAACAGGTGCTACTGTTTAAAAAGAATTAATTAGGTTTATAGGTTTAAAAAGAATTTAGATTTAAAAAATATGAGTTGAAACGAAAATCTAGTGTTAAAATAACGCAAATAAAATATATTTATGTTTAAAAATTTTGTATTCAACTGGTAGCTATCAAAATGGCACTTGACACCGACAAAAAAAATCCCCTAAAATAGATTTTCTATTCTATTATAACCTTGAAACATTGCTAATAGCAATTATTGAGAGTTGAGATGCCTTTGCCCAGTAGTGGGACACTGTAGGCTATTAATGTTAATAATAATAACTTTTGTAAGAGAACATTGGCCGGCACTGCTTATATTTAAGCATTTGCACATCAACTAATTAGTGTCCGGAGTTTCAGTTCGACAACTACGGAATTCCCCATCAAATACGTAACTACTTAAAATATTCTCCACAGGTCGAAGAAAGCTCACTGACCGTTCTCACAGTCCACGCACTCGGTGAGAGGTTTGTTCGACGTCGCATCCTGTTTCCGTTTCTCTTTATCTCTGTCATCTGCAAGGAAAATAATCTTGAATAATAATGTCGGCCTAGCCGAATTTCGGCCGCGGCAGCTGTCTCTATAGTCTAGACAACTGCGCAGGACATATTATAGTGCGCAAATGTGTTCGCAGGCACAAGAGCACTCCATGTTTCCTCATTCTCTATTCCAATGGCAATCCGACAAGACCGGAGAGAAATCAGACGAAGGACCAACGCCTTGACGTGCTCTCCGAGGCACGATACGTAGCATCACCAATTTCCTGCCTTCGGACTGTCATTAGAAATAGAAAAATTCCAACAATTCTTTGGTCCCACCTGGGACTCGAAGTCTGGAGCTGACGACTGGTGGTTGAACACGCTTGCCACTAGACCACGAGGCCGGCTCTTTAAACACTATATATACAGACGGAGACAGGCGACTAGTGTTGGAACTATAGGCAACCTATCTTAAGGTCTCATATCGATGGAAACGCGACGGCGATAACATCACCTGACCCTATGATACCGGTGAGGAGATGAGGAGGCAACATGTGAGGGGTCAGGTTATACTACTGAACAGCAACTTCGCGGAAACACAAAAATGTAGTTCTCAGACTTTAGGCATGATTCAATACGTTCATTTCAAGCAATCTTTCAAGTTTGTCTTGTGTATGTTTTAAAGGGTTACTAAAAGTCATTTTGTTCTGGTGTATGCTACACCAGTGCACACAACGCCTTTCACGGCCAGGGATCTTCCATATGCAATGCGTTATGACGATATTTGTTTTATATGAAAAAATAATATAAGCAGCTATTTGATGGTTAAGTCTGAACTAACTCATAAGTGTTTCTCACTACTCTTAACCGAAACCTGTGAGTAAATTCGTAATATGGTACTTTCAATGTAACTTATAAAACCATTCTTACTATGGTAGCACTGATCGTCATATTTACCGTGTCTATTGCAGTATCTGAAGCACATCACTACAGCCGCCAGCGCGGTGACCGTCACTACCGCGGCGCCGGCGCACAACACTACCACCAGCACCGGTGACAGCGCCACCTTCACGGGCACGAGCGCTGCTGGGGACAACACTAATTCAGTGACGAGGTGAGTGAAAAGTTGCAAGATCTGAATGTTCGAAGTATGTATGCGAATGAGGTTCGGACAAGGTTAGCTAGAGTTAACCTTCCCGACCTAGACGTAGATGAATGTTGGCAAGTGTATGGTGGGATGACGAAGTGAAGGCAGCGACTGAAAGAAAGAAGAAAGCATGTCTACTATGTTACATGTTTGCAAACGAATGATAGTACGAGAGACACGAAGAAAGAAACATATCGTTGCTGTAGGAGTGCCACCAAAAACCTAGTGAAAGAAAAGCGTAAAAGAGAACGTCTGAAAGAGGAGAGACTGGCGAACAACTTCCAGGTGAACACCAAACTCTTCTGGAGGGAGGTGAAGACGACTGGTGGTTCTTCGGCAGTCTCCAGAATGAACAAGTTCAAGTCGATGGTGACATTCTTACAAGCACTGATAGTGCGTTAAAACGATGGTGAATATTTTGGAGATATGTAAGAGTCTGTCAAAATGTTGCGTCCGCCTCTGTCGCCGTAAACGATACAATGGCCGGGCGGCATATCAGATATAGCTATGGAAGAGGTTGTATGGGCGATAAGAGGTATGAAAAACGGAAAGGCTGTGGGATTAGACCAAGTTACGGCTGCGATGATCAGATATGGTGGCTCCGCAGTCAGGGACTCCTTTTGGGTCCTCTGTTACACCTGCTGGAGGACCGGTAGAGTGTCCGAAGCCTGGCGACGGACTGTAACAGCTATAGGGCCATCAGTTTGATCAGCTTAGCATCGAAAGTGTATGGAACAATCATTGAAATGAGAGCGCAAGGAATGTCCGAAGGAACGTTGTGGAAGTCAGAAGGGAGTTTCAGGTTAGAAACTGACCATAAAGCATAGTCCAGCGGATTAAGTTCGGTACTAGATGAAGGGTAGTCTTCAGCTCTGATCAAGGCCGGGACGTTCCTTTTATCCAAGATTGTGTGGACCGAGCTTTACGTAGTCTGGAGTCGTGCTGGAAGGTCCATACTTGGGTACTGAACATGGTGCTATCAGATGACTTAACTCCATTCTAAAGATTGATTTTATACACAAAAACGTATCAAAACAACTACAGTTTTGATAAGTTTTTCAAAACAGCAGATGTTTTGGTGCCTTATTCACATAAGTATGGCTCAGTCACTCCTTCATAGCTAACACCCCACCAAACCACTGAAGTCGGATGAAATCCTCGTTGCACCCTGTCGACTAGTTTGTCCTTAGAGCTTTGAGCGTAGATACGGTCCCTTTGTTTGTAATATGTTGCTCAATTGTAAAAAAAATCTTATCCGTTAACACTTTTTTCTGTGGCTCCCCTTTGCGTACCGCGTCAGTGGTAATTTCGATTTTACCATCCTCTTCCAGTTAATGTAACTTATCAGTTAAGAAGTGACCAATGTGTCTCTTATAGGCTGCAAGTTCTAAGTCATCTCTTAAAATACGCGACTTGGTTCTAGGTGCTATATTCATTTCGGACATGATTTCTTCGAATTCTTTCCCTTGCTGCTTTGATCACCTTCTTCGTACGAATACTTCGTGGACGGCCTGATCCTTCTCTGTCACAGAAGAACACACAGAAGAAATCTCACTGAACCTGTCAATAGCCCGGTACACAAAGATTTGACTAATGCCAAGTGTATGGACAGTCAAAGAAAAATATGTTGGCTCCATAATTACTTTGTGTAATAGAATCGCAGCGATTCTGTTCTCATTATTCCACTCCATTCTAATATCGCAAAATATTGTACAATGTATTGGCGCCAAAATGAGATATCGCGATGGACAGAGACGTTTAAAATGACAGAGTCCAAATCCAAATGTAACATTTTTAATTTAAATTGTAACTGTACTCGTGGCCAGACTAAAATATTATCACGCTATACACACCTATCAAATTATATTTTTGTAAGCCCAGGTTGTTATTTGTTAACATTTCTTAATTACGACAGCAATATTGAGTTTACAGCCTCTTCTTTTTTTTGTTGACGCGGGGAAACGCATTTACGCACCTTCACCGGCCCCTTCTCGCGGCACATGATAGTGCCGAATACCCACAAAAACCACCACGAGTGCCATCAGTGCCGCCCTCGACGGCCAGTATGCCCCCTAAGGGACCAACTCCTCCTCCACAGATGAGGTTGCCCAGTACTACAGGATAACCCCACCGACTTTGAGACAGTGCATTGGGGTGAGGTTCCCATCCTCGCCCCTTGCACCGTGCGCTAAAGCGCCATCTCCTGTTGCTACTAGGTCCCCTCTCCTTATAAAAGGGGTAAAGTGAGCGTTCCTCCTCCTAATGTTTATGCTCCCTCTTCTTATAAGAGGGGTGCAAAGATCCCAAGTTTACAATCCTCCCTTACTAAAACGCTACTAAACAAAATATATTTAACCCACGAGTAGATGTGTCTATTTTGTAATCATCAGTGAGCACATAACGAGAATATTACTGCTTTTTGTTGGCCAATTTAAGAAGAAATTTGGCAATTGAAAAAATAGCACGCTTCACTAGAAGTAAGAAGTCCGCTAATATGTAGTGTAAAATGATAATCGAAACTAGTAGAAGGAATTACCAGTTTGTTTGTGCGGTGTTTGTAGCAATGTCGCGGTGAGTGTCGCGGGCTCGCTCTCGCCCCGCTTGTTTACCGCCCGGACGCTCAGTCGCACGCCGCTGCGGTCTGAGAGACCCCGCACCAGCCAGTGTGGTGAGGAGCTGCTCATGTTCTGCAGCAGTACTCCTGTCTCCATGTCGTATACCTATATATATATATATATATATATATATATATATATATAAAGACATCCAAATTTTTAAATGTTTGTAGATATTGTGTGTGGTAGGAATAATTTTATACAATATGTATATTGTTAAACTCACGTCCAACACAAACGCCTGTGTGAGGCCGCCGTCGTGTCCACGAACGCAGGTTACAGAGAGCGAGCTATACGTCACGTCGCTAATATTACAGCCCGTTACTGCCGAAGGTTTTTCTGAGCAGGAGAAACATGAAACATGTTTTTAAAAAATTGTATGATGTATAAAATTATTGAAAAAAAATCAAAAGTTAAATATTTCGATCACATATTTCCGGCATTAACGAAGGCCAATATGGATGTGTTAGAGAAGTTCCTGAAAGATAATAACATATTCAACGATTATTATGTCTATTTTTCACACCTTATAGTTAGATACTTCGAACTTATCTTAATTATAAATTGCATTCACTTATATTATGAGGGATCAATAACCGGTTAAAAAATTGGGCCATCTAATATCCAATATAGAATTCGTTGAACAAACAATACAAAGTAAATGAAAACAAAAAAGCAATGTCATTTACACTCTTTAGGCTTATATTTTTACAACAAAGTAGGAAAATCATGGGTTTCTGCTAATAAACATAATTTCAATATTAAAATAATTTGAATCTATTTATTAATCCGTATTGCAGCTAAAAATATAGAAAGAAAACTTTAATCAAATTAATGTGTAGTATATAATGTGAATGTAGTTTAATATAACTTACAGTACTAACCGGCTGGCAGTATAGTGAAGACGCACGGCTCCGCCTGTCGGCCGCGCGAGTTGGTGCCGGCGCACTGCACGCTGCCGTACGCGTTCGGCGAGCTCAGCGTGTACGAGTACGAGCCTGCTACACTAATGTAACGTTAAAAGGTTCTCCGCCAAAAGTTTCTATTGTCATAATACTTGTATACGCGTATCGGTACACAAGTAGTATTCTGTAAATATGTACAGATTTCAAAATATTATGTTGATTTTTGTAACCTGTTTGTTGTAGTACTGAAATACTGACAAAATAAAACATTTAAAGTGCAGAAATCGGGTGGCAAAATGCCACGTGGTCACTGACGTTCGGTAGACAGACGCGCCTACTCTAGGGTTAATGGGGTCAAGTTCATAACATCAACTTTGTGTCTACGTACTGCTACGAGTCTACAAGAGAGCCTACGCGTACGTAGCACAGCTACAACATACTATGTTGACGAAGTAGTATTATTGTATCATCAGTAGTAACACGACATCATAGGTCTGATAAAGGCTCTTTTGGGGTCTGTTTTTTTATTCTTTCTGTGAACCGCACATTTCTATACCAGGATAACGTATTGCGCTAGTTGAAATATAACCTTATGTGTATTATTTGATTTCCGAATCGCTCGGAGAACTAAACAAGGTTGCCGTGAGGCCGAGCTAGGCCTACAATTTAACAATAGCATCGACCTACAGGGGGGTCATCGTTGCTCCGAGACTTGAAGCCACATGTTTTCTTATAGTTATGCTGTTTACCTATAAATGGACATATATTTTATGTAAACTACAAAACTCTCATCGCCCCTAGTCGAATTACGAATGACAGTACGGAGAATAAATGACAAGTAGTATTTTTGTTGAACCACCACTCGCATGACAGGAGCCCTCCTGGTGAACAAGTCTCATTTGTACAATACTCACCCGCGGTGTTGTTTGTGTTGTGAGTGGACACGGCGAGTTCCTGCTTGTCGTGCGAGGAGCTGTTGAACCACCACTCGTATGACATGGGCTCCTGGTGAACAAATTTCATTCGTACTATCTGGAAAGTTCTTATGTAAAGCGACAACTATACTTGGGCGTTTTGTACGTTGTGTATGATTCCTGCGACCCATTGGAGGGGAGAATCGAATGGGGGGAGGGTTTCCCAATTATGCTGATGTGTATAGGCGTAGGTAGTCATCGAAAGACTTACATTGCTCGATGCACGGAAATAAGTACCCAAGATCAGATCAGTTTATATTTTCTATAGAAACCACTTCGAACTCTGATATGAGGTTTATTTATTATGTGACTATGGATGCTTTAATTGTTTCTTAAAGAAAACAGAAATCAGTTATAATTGCATACCTTCGGGTTGGCATCGAGGTCGCAGTAGAGTTGGACAGTCTCCCCCCGCGCCGCCCTTATCTCGCGCGGCTGAGACTTGCAGCTCGGTCTGTCTGTGTCACAAACATTAATTATAGTTTCACTAACTCGCTCCCCTTCTGCACGACACGCGTACGCGCCGACCGCGTGCCGCGATACATGTTGCAGCACCAGTATTTGTGCAGCCACTACTAACATACACAAGTGGCACTTACATGTAACATCCAACATGAGCGTGCCACTAGTTCCCTCCCCTAGCGCACTGCGTGCCACACATGCGTATGCGCCGGACGCGCGCCTCGATACATGTTGCAGCACCAGACTTTGGTTCGCCAGCAATACTCCCGGTCCCGACTTGACAATGACGCCCTAAGAATGTAAAATATGACATTTATCAACACGATGCTTTTCTCTGTTTGGAAGGAGCAAGAACACAGGTCACTTACGTTATGTGTAAAATATACATGAGTGTGCCGCGGGTTTGCTTCCACCGTACAGTCTAGGTACACGTCGGAGCCCTCCACTATCATGGCTGCATTGAGGTTGGCTCCCAACTTCAACTTAACAACTGGTAAATCTGAACGAAGGAAATATATTAATTTTTTGTCCAGAATTTATATTCATATTATTACATTGTGTTCCAACGTTACGACAGTTTAGCGCAAATATACAATAAAACGAAACGTATAATTAAAGACTTCTTTAAAAAAAAAAAAACTGAACTGGCTGCAGGTCATTAAAAGGCCTAAAAGTGCAATTACAGTACTAATGTCTTACGTTGTATTTCCAGTGTCCACCCGTCCTCCCGCGTGGAGTGCGGCACAGCGTGCTGCTGCGCTCTGCAGCACAGCGCGCGGCCGGCGTCGGCGACGGACGGCACAAACGTGACGGTACTGCTGCTCACGTTACCGTCCGCTGACACCTGTTAATACAACAACTCTTAATAATAATAGTCGGTATATCACAGCCAAGTCACGCTTGGACATGCCTCGCTGGTGTAAAATGATAGCAATGGTCCTTTCTCGTACGATTTGTGAGTTTGTTTTACTGAACTAGCCCAATACAGCAGTAAAATTCACCAGACTTGACTTGGTAAGGAGTTGAAAACGATTGATATGTTTTATTTTATATTGAAGTGCTGCGTTTATAGCTATATTAATTTAAAAACATTTCGGCTAAATACGCCTGGCTGTCATCTTTATATATCAGGTTCTGTATGGCCAGATAAAATATTATTGTAATTGTTCGACGATATGTTAGGAAAACTCGATTCTTTTTCCTAAAGATGGAATTTCGTTAGAAAGCAAAGATGAGGGAAATACGTAATATTTTAAAATTACAATCATCATCACCACCTCTGACGTCACCTTCACAATTAACTTAAATATATTATATACCTAATGAATAATATTATATACCTAATGAATAATATTCGCACTGTCAAGACTTTAAAGTAAGTACTTGCGTTCATATACAAACACAGTAAAAAAGGTATTTAATACGTGAGGTATCTAATATAGCAGACACTCACCACTTCTCTAACAGTGGTGAGGCGCTGGCCTCCTCTCCACCAGGAGATGTGAGGTTTGGGCCGAGCGCCCGCCGCCTCACACACTAGCTCGGTGCTCTGCCCCGCTACCAGGGGCCGCGCTCCGCCCATCACGCGCACCCACAGCAGGGGCACTGATAACAGTAAATTAAATAAATAAACAAATATACATGCACACTCACTACACACACTGACACACACACACACACACACACACAAACACACACGCACACACACACTCGCACACACACTCGCACGCACACACACTCGCACGCACGCACGCACGCACGCACGCACGCACGCACGCACGCACGCACAACATAATCGAAGCAAATACAGAAATACAGAAACTCGTGGTTTAAATCTCTGATCTTTTAACGATTTCTCTGTAAGCATAGTTTTTTGTGACAACTAAAAGGGGCTCACTTCCCCAGTCACAGTCAGTCTAAGGGGAACGCGGGATATGGTGGGACCGAAGGTCGTGGAGGCGGCGAGTGCGCTGGGCAGACTCCTCCCGAATCTCGGAGGACCCAGCGCCGCCTGCAGGCAGCTGTACTCCGGTGTCTGTCGGAGTATGGCGACGTACGGTGCCCCGGTTTGGGCGGATCGTCTCACTGCGAGGAATAAAGCCCATCTGCGCTCTGCGCAGAGGGTCGTCGCAGTGAGGTCGATCCGGGGGCACCGTACGGTATCGTGGGCTCCCGCGACAGCCCTAGCCGGCGATCCTCCGTGGGATCTCGTGGCGGAGGTTCTTGCCGAGAGCTGCTCCTATGTCTCGCATAGGAGGGCTCTCGGCCTGAATCCCACGCATGACGAGATCCTACGGATTCGCCGGCTAGGGCATGTGGCGTTAATGCAGAGGTTAATGGGGGGAGGACCTGGCGCGGCAGCCGTACGGTAGAGAGTTAACGGCTGCCTTGCGCCCGATCCTCGAGTGGTGGATGCGCCTTAGGCGCAAACCCCTCACCTTCCGTCTGACGCAGGTGCTCACCGGGCATGGTTGCTTCGGTGAGTATCTGTGCAAGACGGCCCGCAGGGAGCCGACGACTCGATGTCACGATTGTTACGCGGCGGTGGACTCGGCCCAGCACACCCTCGAGGTGTGCCCGAGATGGGCGGCGCTGCGTCACGATCTGACATCAGTTGTCGGAGGGGACTTGTCAAAGTCGAGCATCGTCCTCGCGATGCTCGGCAGCGACGAGTCCTACAAGGCGATGGCTTCCTTCTGCGAGACAGCCATGTCGCAGAAGGAAGCCGACGAGCGGGTGAGAGAGGAGGCTGCCGACTCGGCCTCCCCCCGCCGACGACGAATGGGGGTACGAAAGAGGCGCTATCTGCAGCGCCTTCAGTAGTGCCCCTGTGTTCCGTGTCGGGCCGGGATGGGAACCCGGTCCACTTCCAATGACACGGCGTCGTGGGGACTGTCTTAGAGTAGCCGGACAGTCTTCGAGGAGGTGAAGTCGGGCCTTTTCGCCGAGGCCAGCCTGTCGCTGGAGGGGTCCTGTTGCCTGCAGATCCGGGACCCTCCACTTATAGCGGCTGACGGCTCCCGTAGGGGTTTTGTTGGTATTGCTATCCAATGGCCGAGTCCAACATAGGTCTGGGGGTCTACCCGGGCTCCCAGGTATCATGCGTAAATGCATTACCCTTCGTAACCAAAAAAAAAAAGGGAACGCTGGAAGACATTAAGTTAATGTGCGGACTAGCTCGGATGACTGTTCTAACGCCTGCAAAAATTTTATCAATTCACATGCATACTGTTGAACAGACAATCTTCTGGTGTGTAATTGTATAAGCCTTCAAATGTTACTTCAAATAAGTTTCCATGTACGACCCGGGAGCTCTTGCTTACATGATACTGTCGTAAAGTGACAACTTTGGTGTCGCGTTTCGTGCGATTTATGAATAGCCGGTGGCACATTGGAAAGATGAGGAAAGGAGACAAACACATCGGCATAAAAACTATGAGGATGTTAATGGGGGTCGGTAGTCGGCAGTCGGTAATAAATCATCTGAACCTGCAAACCTCCTGCCCACCTCTATACTGGATTCATAAAAGTACTTGAAGAGGTAATTTTAAAATTTTGTTTTATCAAGGGAACGTTCTAGGACAGATGTTGGCGTAACTGATCTTACTTCGCATCACAGGAAAGATAGGGGGATTCACAAGAGGCACTGGGCATCGTCTGTGACCTCTCCATAGCCATTCATTGACAACAGCACACAACATTGGTCTGAAACTTACATCACACATATTGAAATAACAGGACTGATTTGGTTGAAATATTTCTCATCACAAGAAACTGGTATATAAATAGGTCACACAGGGGTCAGTTTTAGGCCCTTTTCTCTTTTTTATCAGTATGAATGATTAAAACTTACGGTTCATGTCGATGGTGAGTGTCTCCGACACCGGCGTCAGCGACGGGTCCGTCACCGCCTGCAGGGTAATATAGATTGTAAAATGACGTACACCGAGCGTACCAATCAGTTATATGTAAACCAGTGGACATAATAAGGACATGAGAACAACATGGAATTTGATGTTAACGTGACGGCGCACGGCGCGGCGTTTAGCAAAATAGTAAGCATAAAAAATAATAAATAGTAAGCATAAAAAATAATAACTATGACTGCAGTGAACCAAGTTCAACTCTCACAAGATGTGTCAGTATTGACTTCACCGAAAAACGTGAAAACTGCCGAAATCAAACTTTAATTTAAGGATGTTCTGCTTGATTTATTTAACTATACACACTCTCTTCTTATATCACTAATTATTTTGTCGATAGAGTCTACACAATTGCTTATTATTAAAATTAAACTTGACTACCATTTTGTATGTTTTGATGCGATATCAAGACCGTCTGTGCAAAAGTTACTAAAACGAATAAAAAATTATATTATACCTATTACAGAATTACACTTTCGTCTACTTTCATGCCAGATTGGTTATTTTTTCATTGACGCCGCGAATTATTATAAATACATTTAACTTTTTATATGTCTAAAAGACTAAGAATTTTATATAAATTTTCTAGGTTTTCTTATATTTCATAACAATAAGAAAAAAGTACCACTTTGAAAGACAGCTTAGTGGCTTTAATTTTTTTTTGTCTCAAGTTCCAATCAACGCTGCTTCGTGTCTGGTGCATTACTAATCGGAGAGGACTTATTAATTATTTAAATTCTATGAGAAGAATTTGTTAAGTGTTACCGATTGGAATATTGTATCAGAGAATTAACAACGGCGGTCACATAAGGCCTTTACTTGTTAGTTCATAAATATTCGAAAAGAAATAAAACAATTAATTTACCTGGCAAGTCACATTACTTCTATAGTCAGAACGCGATAACGTAAATGATACAACAGCTCGTGTCTCTGAGTTAGCGAGAAGTGCGTGAGACTTCCACCAGGACACGCGCGCAGGGGGGCGACCTGTTACACAATACAGCACATTAGTATATAAGAATAAGAATAATTTATTCATGAACAAATAAGCAAATATACAAACGTTCCTTTTAAATACATAACACCTGTGCAAGGAAATTCCACTCCTCCATAGCAAAACAATTGTTTCTCACAAAATTTTAGCTGACAAGATTGTATACAAATATAAAACTTAATTATTAATAAACAATTTACTTAAAATTAATATAAATGTGTGTATGTGTGCGCGTGTGTGTATGTGTTGTGTGTCTGTGCTTGTGTTTGTGTGTGTCTGTATGCGTGTGTACCTGATATTTGCATACCCTATCTGAAAATCGTAGGGCGGGGGGCCCTACGATTTTCGGTAATTAGGTATAATTGGTATTGAATAGAGGACGTGTGGACAGTGGATTGTGTGATTATTATTTTGTTACTTGTAATAGTACAAAACAAAAAAAAATACTCTTTATTGTACACTTAAAAACAGAATACAAAGAAGAAAAAATAATATTTTTTACATCACAAAAAAAGAACTACCAACACAAGGGGAAGAAAAAAGCAAAAGAAATAAGTTTACATAAGTGTAGAAAAGGCAAACTTATTGCTTAAAAGGAATTTCTTCCAGGCAGCCTTTTGTAAGTTACATATAAAGAACAAGCACAAAACAGGTAGGTTGTAACAGCTCATTAAAAAAAAATACAATACCAATTTATTTATCATACAAATAGTATAAAAACAAATATACATAAAAAATATATAGAACATAATACAATATTGGATATATTATAAATATAATAATAAAGGTTATAATATTAACATTACAATTACAATAATAAAAGATTTGCTGTAAGTGGTAGATGAGTGAGCTGGAATTGTTAGTAACAAGTTATGCTCTGAACGCAATTGACGCTCATGCGTAGAGCTTAGAAACTCAAAGCGCTCTTTTAAGTACTGCGGGGAAGCAGGATTAAACGGTACCTGATGCAGCAAACAGAGCATGTGAGACTCCCTTCGCAATCCAATGGGAAGTCATTTGAATTTATGGCGATATTCTGAGACATGGTCAGACTTGCAAAGTCCAAAAATACATCTCATACATATGTTTTGCAATCTCTGAAGCTTATTCAGTAGTTCCTCAGAGACATCACTGTAACATACGTCAGCATAGTCCAGGATAGGAAGGAGAAGTGTTTGTGATAGGATGACCCGGGTACTTAGGGGATGAAAATTTCTTAAACGTCTAAGAGAGTCTAACAGAGCTGCCCGAAAATTTTTTTTACTTACTGTTTTCGTATATTTACGAATTTATTGAAGAAATTATTAAGAATGTTATTCATTGTTGTATCTCTTTAACGGATTTTATCGCGTTTCTTTAGATCTTATTGTGGAATGGGACAGAATCACCGCCATGAAGAAATATGTCAAAATCCTTGTGCTGTCCTGTTATACAATAATTGTCAAAATATGCTTGAGTTATAAATAATGAATGGATGAGAATAAAATGTATGTAAATAAATTAAATATGAAAAGAAATATATATAATAATAAATAAATATATATATCCTATTGTTTATTATTATTATTATTATTATTGTTGAAATAGAGACATATATATATATATATATTTAAATATAGCTGAAAATAAAATTATGTTAGGACTGCTTCCCGGAAAAAGCAAATTTCGTCGCCGAACGAATATTCTGCTTGATTCCTGAAGTTTTTGTATCCCGACGTTTCGATAAGCAGCAGAATCATTAAAAATTAATTAGTCCGATTCATACAAACCGAGCTTATTGTGTCCTACAGCTGGGTTGAGTCATTTTTTGCTTTTGACTTGATTACATTTATCACCGGATCCCAAGCAGGTGGTAAGACCCAACCATCCTCTCTGTTAAAATTTGGATGCTTTCTAATTTCAATCTCCTCACGAATCATCCTTGGACGGAATCGAGACTCTTTCGCGAGGATTAGAGGTCTGCCAAATCTAATATAATGGCGGGCGTTATCTTGTGCATGTTGACAAACTGGAGACTTAGTAGAACGAAGATGTTCAACACCTGCAATATGTTCTTTAACGCGTGTTCTAAATGATCTCCTTTTTTGACCTATGTATGAAAGCCCGCAGTCGCAATCGAGTTTGTATACTCCTGCATCCTGTAGGGGGATCCGAGGCTTTACCGGTAGTGAGAAATAACTTATCTTTTTTGGCGGCTAGAAGAAAGTTTTAATAGGAGCACGCTTAAGGATGTAGCCAATCTTATCAGTGACCCCCTTCATGTATGGTAGTACCAGCGGTATTCGCTCAACTGTAGCCGGTTTCAGAGATTTTCTGAGATGTAGACGTGGCATTTGAAGCTTATTATCGATCAGCACTTGTTTGACGTGCCGAAGTTCGACACCCAGGTGATGTTCGTCACAAATTCCTCTAGCTCTTTGAACCAAGGATTTTCCAACAGTACTTAGTTGTGTTGGATAGTGGTGTGAATCACCATTTAAATACCTGTCTGTATGAATCGGTTTCCTATACATTGCATGACCTAGAGTGTTATTCAAGAAAGCCAATGAATTGTTGATTTCTGGCTCCATCGTTAACTGTATTTTAGGTTTAATAGAATTTAGATGATTCAAAAATATAAGTATTTTATCCTTTGGTAGTATCGCAGATTTATCATCGACGTATCGCTTGTAGAATCTTGGTATTATAAGTGCAGTTTGAAGGACAGCTTCTTCTATGTGTGCCATAAACGACTCCATCCACTTGATACAGTGTGTTGGCATCTAAGTTAACTGTGCTGGCACAGTGACGATAGCCATCCTTTCCAGTGGCATAGATTTTTCCATCTTTGGTCCAACACTTGTAGATACCACATCGTTGCCGAGCAGTGAGAAATATGTCGTGCCGAAATTTTGTTAATTA
>JAFELO010001145.1:85654-96132 GCA_017140195.1 Eumaeus atala
CTTTGTGACATCAAGAATTTCATAGAGTTCACTATTTCATGGTTTGATTGTTGTATCTCTTTTAGAATAAGTGAAAACTTACAAATGGCGTCTTGTTTCTTCAATACTTTTAACACATCGATTCTATTTTTGAGTCTGAGAGTGATTTATTATGTTATTGATTTTGTAAAATGGATCTCAATTATTACGACAGAAGTGCTAATTTTGTTCATAGTTTAAGTCAGTAAAGTAGAAATGTACTCGCATGACAAAATGTGTCTTATTTACTACTTCGGTTGTGACAATTACGTTTGCAGAATACTTAAAAAGTTTATACTTTTGTTTAGTTGTGTTCAATAGAAGTACAATAGAAGGTTCCTGGTCTATAGTTCTTACTTGCGCCCATAAGACGGGCCCTACTGTAGGTAATGGACAAGAGTTATTATTTTCGGTGTACAAATCAATTCTAGTGTTATGAAGCTGTTGAGTCGGTTCGAACGCGCTAATTTTAGGAAATCCCCCGTTATCGAGGGTGACTATATGTGTAACAAAACTACGTGTTCGTTTTACGCATGTAAACTTATTACTGTAGGTACGACAATTATAGTTTGAACAAATCAAGTATTGAACATTATTCAATTATAATCAAGACAGTGATTAAAATCGGCATAAAAAAATGATTAATATCGCGGTCATTTCTGTATAAATACCAAGTACATCGTAGATCTTTGTCACGTGTGAAGTTCCTGACCCCTAGTGTAGGAATCGTGGAGCGTTCGCGACCGTTGTTATCGAAATTCAAGGGTACGTAATATTTTAATATTTATAAATTATAAATAAAATTGTAGTGACTTAAAATTTATTTCCAATTTGTAGGTTGATTGTGTTAATCTTTCATTCTGATTATGCCATTGGCAGGAACAACAACAGGGATATTGTTACATATTGCATAGGCAATGAACCATTATACAATGACGAGTGCACAGGTTATGCAGGTGAAGCCGCGGAGCGTTGATAGTTTAAAAGAAAATGTACATTTGTAGCTCCTGTCTATATTAACAAGTTAGACAAAGCCTTCACTGATTTATCGATATGTGCTAATTGCTAAACTGTACGATACTCGATGAGGTTCCCTCTATCTGGAATGACTCATTAATTACACCAGTTCCCTCCTTGTTCCTGACCCCTATTGCTTTGTTATGCCTCTGGAGGATAACAATAAGTACGAAATGCACGGAACGTTTAATTTAGAGCATTTTATGATCAAATAAAAGGAGCTAATAAATTGCCACGTGCCTCGAACAAAAGTTTTTATTTGATTTAAAGTGTACTGCGAGGCAGGTGAGCGTGAGGTTGGTGTGCTCGTCGTAGGGCCCGAGCACTCCTCCCCGCACCTCGCTCCCCTCCTGCTCTAAGATCATCAGCAGCTCCCGAGGAACTGTCTCAATAAGCACTACTGTTACCTCCTACTGCGAGGCAGGTGAGCGTGAGGTTGGTGTGCTCGTCGTAGGGCCCGAACACTCCTCCCCGCACCTCGCTCCCCTCCTGCTCTAAGATCATCAGCAGCTCCCGAGGAACTGTCTCAATAAGCACTGCTGTTACCTCCTACTGCGAGGCAGGTGAGCGTGAGGTTGGTGTGCTCGTCGTAGGGCCCGAGCACTCCTCCCCGCACCTCGCTCCCCTCCTGCTCTAAGATCATCAGCCGCTCCGGGGGAACTGTTAAACCAAACGTGCGTTACGGTTACAATTTCTGCTCTCGAGGAAACTGTACCAATGCCAACAATATGAATGCCGTGAATATTATAAACGGGTAACGGTTTGAACTGTTTTGTTTGCGCTGTGGTGATCATAGAAAATAACGATCCGGTCGTGAAAATTATTTCACTAATCGGCATGGCATAGGGTACATTTTACAAGTATTTTTTTATGATTGGACAATTTTTTTATGTTCATGGATGGTGTACCATTCGCCTCAGAGGGATTGAGGCGAAGCTATGAAAAAAAAAATCTTTTTTGTTTTGATTGTGGTTTTGACGACTACCAACGCCCATGGACATCCGCATTATTGCTGTCATGCAGACGCGTTCCTCTCCTTTTCTTCTCCCCTCCAATGGTCAACCGGCTACTCACAAACCACACGAAACGCGACAGCATAGTTGCCACTTTACGGTGGTTTCAAGTGAGCGAATGTTACCACCCCGGTCGTGCCAATTCCGCTGCAGTGCATCACAATATCTAACTGAAAAATAAAATGCTACTCGTCAGAATAAAATAGAACATCTCTCAAGAGCACTTTAGTACTTGAAAAGTTTTAATTAAATCGAATTTCGACTTTTTGTTTCCTGCGGCGGGTCGTCCGCGTACGTGTTTGTTGTTCGGAACACACATAGAAACATCAAATAACAGAATTTGTCCTTTAATCAACTTGGTCCCCTGTTCTCGTGTATATAGAGGTGTGGATTTGATAAAAAAACTACCACCGTAATGGATATATAACAAAAATATCTGTTATAGATCACAACTAGTCCCAAAGTGTCTGCAGCTCTACAGTAACATAACGTCCGATACTCACTCAGCACTGTGAGGTTGAGCCGGGTGTTCTTAGTAGGAGATTTGGTGAAGTCCACTCTACATCTGTACTCGCCGCTGTCTTCGGCTCTAGAGAAGAAAAAGTTAGTAGTATGATAGAGGCAGCGAGATGCAATAAAACAAATCAGCATAAACGGAATTCGCAGAATTGTGTACAGTTTACACAACGCCGGTGGTTTTTATAAATACAAACAAAGGACGTGAATCCAATGGCCTACATCGATGTGCTAAGCTCAAACGCCGATTAACGAATCAACTTGTGTATTTGCGATTGCACTGTATTCTGTTAAAACAAAAGCCATCGATACGATACGATAGCTCAGATTCCAAAATATCTAGCTAGCAAATAATTTTAAAAATAAGAAAGGAGTTTAACTAAGCTATATTTGAACTGTGGTAAGAATAGATTTTTTTACATATATAAGTGAACATAACATTAATGAACCACTAATATGTTAATTGTTTTACTATTTTAACAAATTTTACCTCAGTCTAGTGATGACGAGTACCGCCGGCGTGGTGTGGCCGCGGAAGGTCGCTCTCGGACCCAGGGCGGCGGGGTCCGACCAGTGTGACGTCACGCCCTCTCTCGAGTCAAATCTGTACAAATGTTAATATATTTTAAACAAACTGTCGCAATATCTTGTTTAAATGCGAAGGTCAGTGGTCGCCAAGCGTGGATCCCTATAGGAGTATCTCCTGTACCTTCAACTGTATAAATTCCAGAAACAATTTCCGTCGTATTTTGGGAAGGATTATATAAGAAACAGCGCGGCGGGGTGATGCTACTCGAAGTATCTAAGAACTGTCCCACCCCAAATACAGCCCATGACGGCCTACTCTCCCATTGCAATAGGGGGATGAGAGAAGAAAGAGAATGTGAGGCCGCCGCATCCGAGTAGGAGCACATTGTGAGCTACAAGTGAACACATTAATGTGAGGCCGCCGCATCCGAGTAGGAGCACATTGTGAGCTACAAGTGAACACATTAATGTGAGGCCGCCGCATCCGAGTAGGAGCACATTGTGTGCTACAAGTAAACACATTAATGTGAGGCCGCCGCATCCGAGTAGGAGCACATTGTGAGCTACAAGTGAACACATTAATTTTACTAATGACGTGTATAAGTAGGGCACAAACTACCAAACTCCCTTAAACGTTGTTGAAGGACATTTCTCAACAAATGTATCTTCGTTGATAGTCATAGGTAAAGGCCAAACAAAAAGGCTACAAAAACATTAGTGAACATAGAAGGATCAGAGGTGGCGAGAGAGCGAAAAGAGACAAGTTCCACTCATATTGTGCGCAGGGTTGTGCTGCTTTCTAAACTTATACAAAAAATTTATATTTGTAAATATAAACAAAAACATACAACGAGTAGTTTCTTTGGCATTGTAGCATTTACTCCATACGGAATGATGTAAAAGACACATGTATTCGACAAATGGGAACGATTTATATATATTCAAAATTTTAACGTTAAATCTTAAAACCATACATATAACTTAATTTACATTTTATTTTCAGTTTTGTATCCAGTTTTTTTAGTATTCAAATAAACGGTTTGATTGGTAGGGTGCCGTGAAATCGCAAAATTTCTCAATGTTCTGCTTGATTATGTCGCCCTGGCCGATTTAGGCCACGGTGGCTAGGTGGTAGTGTATGCGCAGGCACAAGCATTCCCTGTTCCCTTATTCTCCTCTTCCGATGGGACGGCAATCCCAACACGACCGGAGAGTAATTAGGAACCGACAGCTTAACGTTCTCTTCGAGGCACGAAGGTGTAAATACCGCCAACTACATATATACATGATACGTACAATTGTTAAGTCCTGGTTAAAGATATTATCAATCCCTATTTATTTCTAAAAAAAAAAAAGCAATATCCGAATTTCCGTCTACGTATGTTGCCGATCTGTTCATACCGTTTATTTGGACCTCATGTTCAGCTATCGTCATCTTTGTTATGCTTGTAAGGAATAATGTAGTAAAGACTTATTGTTTTTAAATAAACTGATTTTTGTTAGTGAGGTACATATGCTTGAATAAGATACCTATTTTATGTTTAATTTATGCGTTAAATGTGGGGAAGCTGTTTGATATTTCTGTATTGACGTTTAACACAGTTCTTTGGTTGGGGTCCTTGTAGCCCCGTTTTCCCTTCCTACTTCTCTCAAGGTTGCTTTTTGCAAATTGAATTGGCGTGTCACGATGTCTGTTGTTTTCTATTAGATCGGGTAAATTGTCAATATTTAGAAGGGAAAATAAGATTTTTACACACCATTCTGTTAGGTGAATATTTCGGACAGTGTAAGAGAATGTGCATCACCGTTTCAGGTGATGTGTTGTCGCATGTGAAATTTGGAGAATCAGCAAGTTTCCTTTTGAAGAGGTAAGCAGCGATCAGCCCCCATGACTAGTAAAAATCTGACGTAAACATAACGTGTTTTAGCACTTCATGAGCCATCCTGGCATCTGGGAAGAAAGCTCGGGTGGTTTCTCCAGCTGCTGCACGTGCGTAACGCTCTTCCCAATTTATTATGGAGCTTTCTCGTAACTGTCTCCTTGCAAAGGATAAGATGTAGGCAACTTAGGGGTAAATAATCTTGCTTGTTGGGATCTGCCACCGATAGTAAAGAAGCTCTTGAGTCGCTGACTATCGCAACGGAACGTAGCATCCTCCAGCTAAGAGTTGGGTGACTCTGTGAATAGCCACCATCTCTGCCCGGTAGACGCTACAGTACCCAGGTAGTGAGAATTTGGCATGCCATGGTAGACCGTCGCTGAGCTCTTCCAGGTCTTCATTCTCACTGATGAATTCGAATGGGAAGTTTCGCCTATTGGCTGGATGTGGCAGGGAGAACGGACCCATTTTCCTATCCATTTTCGTGCCAGACAGGCAGACTAATCGTTTACCTCTCTTAATTTCGTAGAGATTTCTTTGTTCTTTGGCTCCTAAATCCAGGGGAAGGACTGCTGCGAGGATGCATCCCGGGATGAGTGATGCTGTGCGGTGGGCTTCGCAGATCGTGGTTGTATACGGTCCTTGGGCCCTATTTAGGGAACCTATGATGTTTCTTATCCGCAACATGTCCCCATACATTTGCGCCATAGAGTATGGGTTCGATCATTCATCATTATCAGCCCTTATCGGGCCACTGCTGGAAATAGGCCTCTCTTAATGAACGCCACGGGGTTCGACCTCCTGCTACTCGCATCCTTCCCGGACCGGCTACTGCACCCAGATCGTCTTCTCACCTGGTGAACAGTCGACCAATACTTCGTTTTCCTAAACGCGGCCTCCACGCCAGAACCTTACTGGCCCATCTGCCATCTGTTCTTCTGAGTGTATGACGAGCCCATCGCCACTTCAGCGTGCCAATTCGTCGCGTGATTTCGAATACTTTAGTTCTCTACGTTATGACTTCGTTGCGAATTCTGGCGGATAGAGAAATGCAGACTTGCGGACCAGCCCTAAATTAAGTGGCCATGTTTCGGCCCCATATGTCATCCCGGGGAGAACACATTTCAAGGAGGTTGAAGACTCCGTCTTCAAGCTTTGCGGTATATACATACGCAGCGTTAGAATGTGATAAAGCTTCCGGAATGCTGACCCCCAACTGAATCTTTCTATCGGCTTCCTTCTCGAAGTTATATCTACCTAATTGCAATAATTGCCAGAGGTAGGCGTATTCGTCTACATCTTTGAGAATAGCACCTTTGACGTTGACCGGCCTGGGGAGAACGTGTTCGTTGGACATGACCTTTGTCTTGTCCAATGTCCTGAGGCCAATACGTCGGGAGGATTAGTTTAGACTGTACGATATCGTCAGCGAAACGAAAATGTGAAAGGTACTCGCTGTCAATATTTATGCCGCAATCTGCCCAGTTTAAAGTCTTAAAGACGTCCTCCAAAGCATTAGCGAACAGTTTCGGGGAAATAACACCCCCCAGTGGCACTCCTCGACGCAACTGGATTGGCCTTGTTTGACCTCCCGGAATCAGAACGGACATGAAAGCTGCGTCATACAATGTTCTCAGTACTTAAAAGTACGAAATTAAAAGTCTTTTTTGCACTTTTAATACAGGATCGCCTCCTGCTCAAGGAGATCGACTGAAATTCCGTCCCACCCGAAGATTTTCCCCCTTTATGCTGCGCAAGAGCCAGAAAAATCTCACTCAAGCTGACGTCCGGCAGATCGCCTGACAAATGTTGCGTTAAGCTTGTACGCGGATTGTTGTTTAGGTTATCGGGATCTAGCGACTATATAACTTGCTATAGAAGAAATCGATCTCGGATAGGTAAGCTTAGAGGAAACGCTAACTCCTGAATCAGTTATAACCATTGTCAGATGACTTCTTCCAAGCTTCTCCACATAGACCTTGGATCCTCTATTCTGCTCAAACGCTTCGGTAACCCGTTGCGTATTTGAGCTGCGAAGTATTAGTTTACGGATTTTTTGAAAGAAGCTTGACATCGGCAGACGTAACGTCTTCGTATGCTCTGCGTCCCCTCATAAGTCCAAGCGTCTCATCTGAGAGTTTAGCTTTCCTGCTCGTATACTTACACTTACAATATCCTTCACCCACGTCCCGGGTGCAATCAATCACGCCGCTCATGGCCTCGTCAATTTCCATTGCAGTTTCCGACATATCTAGGGCATCAAAGCGGTTTTGTTTTAATTCTAGTTGGAAGGTCGGAGTGTCGACTGTACTAATGGGCACGCTCGCGTTAAATGGCAATATTCAGAGAGCTTTTGACCAATCGGTGATCACTTACGGTTTTAAACCTGTTGATCACGGATACATACCTAAACATATGCTTTCGGTACGTCATATTAAAGTCGTGATAAAAAGAAACTGGGATAAGTAATTATCACAATATCGGGGCTCCGCCATGTCCACTTCCTATGGGGCTTCCTCTTAAAATAGGAATTCATTAAGAAGAGTTAACTAGCATTTGCCTCTTGCGATTTCAAATTCCTACTGCATGTGGTCCCAGACTCGATTCGACGCCATTGCGTACTCCCACCTTGGCATTAAGGTCCCCCAAGGCTGTGTGGGGGCGGCCAAGGAATAACTTCCTCTCAATCCAGGGTAACCTAAGAGACGTCAAAGGGCACTAGTCTCTTAACATCAAATAGGTTTCAGCGAGTTGGTCGTTTGGCGTCCCGTCTGTTTCATAGTTCGCACCGGACAGCGCTCGCACCGAGTGCCAATCCGCCTGCTCAGCGTGACAATTATGAGTACTTACCTCTAATGGACGACAGTAGTAGAAGTCGGCATTTAGTTCCCGGTAGTTCCACTAGTCCTGGCCACGGTAGCTGCCACGGTAGGATTCCTCATGAATAAGTCCCACGTCGGCAACTTCGTCGAAATCTCTTGTGGATCTGGTAGCGTAGCACATCTCATACTTATAGACTATTGCAGGATTTAACCCCCATCGCGCTCTAGCCCAGCGGCTAACAGATTTATATAGCTTGGCTGTTTTACGGGCCATCCCTTCGATGTGCTCCAGGTAGTCCATACTTTTGTCTATGGTGAGGCCTACAATCTTGAGTGTATTTCATCTCTATGCCGTCGACGAGCATTTTTGGACGATCATACTTCAGCTTCTTCGTCAGAAGTATATATATATATATATATATGTGTATCTTGTGGGCGGCTAATTTAAGTTTTCTGGATGTCCCCCTTTCCACAATGTGTTTAAGGATCGGGTTTAGCTTTTCTTCGAATTCTTTTCCTGTCCTTCCATGTGTAATCAGGAGGACATCGTCTGTAAAAACTCGGATGTGTACCCGACACTCTTGCAGTTCTCGGAATAGGGAGTCTAAGAGTACATTCCACAGCAGGGGTCCGCATGTGGAGGCTTGGATACACCCCCTGTTTGGGAATTTGTGGACCTCTTTGCTTTAGTATGGGATCGTCAATTTTCTTTTAGTGAGGTAGTTCTTCATGAATCTGCTGCAATTTGCTCTTTTTCTGAGTGCGCTGAGGATGCAGGGCCACGAGGCGTTGTCGAATGCTCCTTCAATGTCTACAGATACCATGACGGCAATTTTCTTGTCCTTAAGGTGTCTGTAGAGCGCATGCTCAGTGCTTCGTTGCGAAAGAAAACCATACTGCCTCGCACTAATTTCTTATTTGTTGCCATGGGATCACGTTCCCCATGATGATCATTCTTTCCCAATGTTTTTCGCAGAACCGGGAGTAATCCGATCGGTTTATAAGATTTCGCTGACTGATTCTTCCTTTCCCGGTTTTGGGATAGCAATAATCTCAATGTTTTCACGTGTTTGGGAACGCTCCAAGATGCAGGCACTTGTCGAAGAATGCTAGCATAACTTTAGTGCTGGCTGCTCTAAAGCGCTGCCACGCATATGTCTGAGGACAGGCCATCTGCCCCTGGGACTTATTTTAGCATTCATCCCAGCCATCACCGTTTCCAGCTCATGCCTCGTGAAACTGGTTATGTGTCGATATAACTCATAATGGCTTTCTGTGTCCCGTCTTATTAATTTCTGCTCCAATGTGTCGTCTGAGGGATCGTCATTGGGAAAAACGTGTACGCAAACAGTTTGGTAAGATTTCACTGGAATTTATTAGGAAATCTCAGCAGTTTGTCCTCTTTGCGGAGCTTCGGACGATTCTAAACACTCTCTGCAACATTGTCTCACTGTCCTGTCACCCGTAGCATTCCTTCCAGCTCTGTATGATTGAATTGAAGATTAGGTCCTAGTATGCCTGTTTCTCTTCTTGTAGTTAAGCGATGCCTGGAGAAGACCATATTTGATTATGGTCTTCTCCAGGCATTGGCTTGTCTCAGATTTCTTTTGGTGAGAACTGCTCTCATGTGTTTTTCCAAGTCAGCATTCAGCCATTTGCTGGTAGGCTAATTCCACCTTCTCTCCTTGGGGATGCTACTGACACCACAGGCTACTTTGATAGCTTTAGATTACAACTCCACAGCAGCTTTCAACAGCACAGCGGTTTGAACCTCAGCAGTAGTCTCGCTGATATCATACTATTATATATTCCATGTACAATTGCCTAAAACTCTGTTTCGTTGCGACCAAATCCTGGTTATAGACTTTGCTCAATGTCGTCCGTCGGAAGCCGCCAACATGATATTTCGCTCGTTTTTGTACAGGTCACGTTGCCACAGTATATGGTCAGCTTCATTACCGCAAGGACACGATGGCAGGTCGCATAACGCTATCCTGTGCAGGCGACCTGTAAAGCATCCGTACCCTGTGAGTATATGCGAAATTACGTACTCAGGTAACACCCATTGACATGCCAGACGCGTTTGTAACTTCTGGAAAGAAACAGTACAGCTCCCACCCGTCGGAGAACCTCACCCCATTGCACTTTCCCAAAGTCGGTGTGGTTGTCTTGTAGTGCTGGGCAACCCCATCTGTGGAGGTGAGTTGGTCTCTTAGGGGGCTGACTAGCCGTCGAGTTGCCCCGATGATTTTTGTTCCGGGGCACCTCGCGAAGGGCGGCTCTGATTGCACTCGCGGTGGTTTTTGTGGGTTTTTGGCACTATCATTTGCCGCGAGTCCAACACACCACTGGACTCCGACTCCACCCAGGGCCGGTGAAGGCGCGTAAATGCGTTTCCCCGTGTCAACAAAAATGTCTCCATTAGTACAACATATACCTCTCACTCTTGGCCATTTATGCTCTTCTGGGTACTTTATTTTGCCTCTCCTCCACCGGCACTTCCCTCAAGAGGTTTTACTTTTGCCTGAGTACAGCACCTCTATTTGGGCGTTGGTTAGGTCTGTTGTTATGACTCCCCTTATTCGAATTTGTGGATTCTTGCGGTATTGTTTTGTGTCGTTGAGGTTCTAGGCGCTTGTGCTAAGTGCTTCTTTTAATCTTTTGCACTCTGGTTCGCTGCCACA
>JAFELO010001145.1:98614-140146 GCA_017140195.1 Eumaeus atala
CTCCGTCCCGAGGAGCGAGCAGCGACTCTATTGATGCTATAAAAAAGAACATCAGTGGTTAGTGAATTGTCTGTGCTTAGTTAAGTACTAATATTCGTTTATTTAAACATTCGCCTCGAGGTCAAGAAACAAGCATTTTCAACCACAGACGTGAAGTCCTGGGTTTGAGTTTCGCGACAGACCAAAGTGTCATTGAGATTTTTCAGTGTAAAAGATATAATAATAACAGTCGAAAGTCAGGAAGTTGTCAGTGTTACTCGGAGAGCACGTTGAGCCATCGGTCCTGCACCTGATTTCTCTGCAATCGTGCTGGATTCCCGTCCCATTGGAATAGGCGAATGAGATTGAGAATCAAAATGCCCTTGTTCCTGCGCAGTTGGCTAGTCTCTCTAGAGCTTGCCTCCGTAGCCGTAACTCGGTTAGGACGACACTTTTATTAGTTATCTCTTACATAAATTTCACAAATTTTATTTACCTTAAATAATAAGACTATTTTTTAGCCTCCATAATATTATCGAGAATAATAGCATACAAATTTATAATATACATTTTTTCTATTTTATCGACCTAATTCTAATATCCAAAATTACTTTAATTTAGAGAATAAGCGATTGAAAAATACTTTTAACTCAAACACAGAACATATAAAAATAAAGAATCGCTCATTCATAATACCTTTTCTTTACATGCCTACGCTCAAGAATGTGATACGAATCAATTCCAACAATAAAATAAATCTCTAATACAAAACACGACCCTCAGACCGAACCTTTCGCTACGAGCAATCTTAACCGTTTAAACGGTTCGCTTTATGAAAGAGTCCCAAATTTAAAAGCTCTTTCTATACATCTCGGTTACTCACAAAGTCAATTCATATTTAAAATTCGCCCTTCGCTCGGGGTCGGATTGACCCACCGAAACCAATTTCAAATTGAACAAGCGCTAAAATGTTATAAAGATTTAAATATACTTTAGCAATTCTAAAAGGAAACGATGACAATTGTTTTAAAGATGAATATGCATTTCTATACTTTGGTTTTTGAAGCATTCATCGTCACCCATGTTTTGTCTCATGTCAATGCTCTCGGGAACTGGGTTAGATGCAGGGCAACATTAATGTCGCAGCATTTTAGAAATGCAAATTCCATCCATCGATTTACAAAAATACCAAGACACAGTTGGCGTCTCAACACCGTCCGAATAAAAATTGTGCACATGTAAAATTATACTACGCAAAAACAAATTAAAGTCATGCTCGAAAGGTTGACTTTGCTAAATGTTTAAATTATGCTCTTCTCTCAGATAGAATATGCTTTGTAAAAACGACATAAAGTCATGCGCGTAAGGTTTAATTTATATTTTTGTTTATGAACAATAAGGGATGTTTCAGAATGGAAGTTCAGTGTGAAATTGTGTGTATTGTATTTTTTATCAATTAATTAACCACATGAAATTTACAGTTTGTGGCAAGAAAATATAGCAAACAGCCGTCATACAAGATCTACTGACGCACCGAAATGTCAATGCCATCGCCTAGGTTCATTTAAAAGTTCGTTGCCGTCCAGATCCAATAATATTCTTTTTTTTTTCACATTTAAGTACCTTGAGTTATTTCTTTCACAGAGCAGGTGATTTCTGCATCATGACAGAAATCACTACTAGAAGCTTGCAATAACGAATTTTCATACAAATTGTCAACCTCAAAAACACAACAGATAGAGGTAAGATTTCGCAAGTTCCCATCTTCTAGTCCCATAGTTCCATATCGATCCCATATTCTAATCGCAAATCGAGTAAACGTAAAAAAAAGCATTATTCTACTTCTACTGGCCGGTTTTAAAAAAATTTAAAAAGAATATCGTCGTCTACTCAGACCATAAAAAGCGCAGGTGCTCGCGAAACATTCGAATGGGATTTTTGAATCTCCAAATCCCTAGTCGTTAGATAATCGCGCGAGCGATTATTGAATATTTACTCTGGAATATAATTTACGGCTGATTAGGGATGTACGTATTATCTGTTTAATATAAACATCAATATAAAATATATTGATGAATCTAATTCTAATTTTAAAATCAGTCTTTTGATAAAGACTCACGGACATGTGTTGGGTTCTACTTCTCTTCCCCTCCGACTGGCCATCAACAATTCGGTATTAAGAGTGTCATTGCTGTATTGCACTTGTACCGACGCTGATACTCCGTTTTGATTTGAAATAAAGGAATTAAAAGAAACGAATTTATTAGTTTATAACCACTTCATTCCTCTTCATTCCACATAACCACTTCATTCCATCATTCATTGCGCCTCCGCCAAGTCTATGTTGAAATAGTCGGTTGAATAATCTTAGAGTGACCAGCTTATATGCAGTGCATTCCTGGTGAATATTAAAAGTATTCAGTAACAAAACCATTGAGTATTTCGCCACTATACTCGTACTAAGGATAGTATTAAAGTATGGATGAGACGAGTAGGCGTGTCCGGCGCCCTACTACCAACACGACTAAACTAAAAAGGCTCAGTTTGTATCCATTGTCGGTGTTACACCTCCGTGCCACGTTGAGCCGTCGGTTCTGCGCCTAATGTCTATCCTGTCGTTTCGGAACCGTCCCATTGGAGTAGGAGAATGAGGGAACAGGGAGTGCACTTGTGTCTGCAAGCACCTATCCACTGTAATGCGTCCTCTCTCCTCTATATAGATGGTCACCGTGGCGGAAATTCGGCTAGAACAACATTATTTTCTTAGCAATACTACCCTACTCGTTTATAAAGTATACCTTCCAAATTAAAACTGTTGGGACATACGGACGGGCGGACAGACGGACATGACTAAACTAAAAAGGCTCAGTTTTTATCCACTTGGCTCTAACTAATAGTTGTACAAGGAGGAAAATTGTATTTAAAATTTAATAAAAAATTGTAACGAAAATTCTTTTAACAAATAAAGAAGGTATGGTAGTTAATGAGATATGCAATTTCCTTTGTTTACTGTCACGGGACTCTTCTGCCCTTGGCCGGCTCTTTATTTCACAAGTCAGGACATGACTAAACTAAAAAGGCTCATTTTTATCCATTGTAAGGCTTATAAAATAATAAAATCTCCAAAAAACTTAAAGATGCTTTTGCGATTAATGAAGATGTAAAATATATTAATGAGGTGAGTGAACCGAGAGGGTAGACCCTCGTGGATCACACATGCTAAATCACAGCTCAACACATATTATTCGCCGGCAACATTTATTAGTTTCTGTGATTTATCGTTGACATGTTATGAGTAGCCACTAGGTACCGCACTAGTACGTGGGACGGATAACGGCATGTATAACATAATAAAGCCGAACAGGTTGTTTGTTTGAACACGCTAACTACAGATCGGATTTGAAATTATTTTGATGTATGCGAGCTACATTCATGAGGAAGTCAATGGGTTATATGTTATGATACTACGGCCGTAAGGAACAGAGTTACGCGGGAGAAACCGCGCGGCGCTGATAGATACAAATATAACGAATATATTGTCTAGTACTACTGGCACAGAAACAGTCTCGGTAGCTAACACAGAGCTGGGCCGTGGCACACCACGTATAGCGAATATATGTGGACATATCACAACAAGTCCACATATATTTACAAAACATCCACACGCCAGTAAGTTGAAAGGTAGCCAGGGAGCACAGAGCTCCTGACATCAGTATCCTTACGTACCAGCATCCTCTACATTCATCTCCCGTTCTTTACATATATCACAGATGGAACAATATGATACTATGCTAAAATTTTACATCTACCGGAATAGATCGGTCATGATTCAACTTGTCCAGTCTATGAGTCCTTGAGATAATAAAATAATTTACGCTAGCGTTTATAGAGAGTAATCGATCAGAAGGACCACCGACGCTTATAGACATATGCAAGACCAGGCGTCTCGCAGACGCGTTGCTGGCCTTTAAGGTCTAAAATGTGCTCTTTTCTTGAAGAATCTAAGTCGGTTCTAATCGGAAATACCGTGATAGCCAGGTGTTACACAATACTGTGCTGTAGGGTTAGAAGAATGATGAAAGAAGATGGAATTCTGTTGCTGGTAATTAAATCGAACAATTTGCCGGAACACTCCCCATAGACAAAAAAGGACGGTAAAATATCCAGAGCGAACAGACTCTCCTATGTCTCTCTATGTATGATCGTATCTTGGAATTGATTACCAATTCAGATTAATATAATCTTGTTCTGATTTAAAACTGATTAATTTAAATTAAAAACTGGCGCCGTTTGAGGTAACAACCTTTAAAAACACCAGCTCATTGATGGTTTCCTGTTGTTAAACACGCCCGCAACTGGTTTATATTTCTATCTCTATACCCAGACAGCAGCTGGCAATCAATCGTTTTTTTCCTGTTGCATTGATTATATTTATTTTGGTGACTTACAGAGAGATGTTCTAACGACTGCGAAGTCATACTTATGTACGATATATCTTGACATTACTGTATAAACTTCTATACTAATATCATAAAGAGGAAACACTTAATTGTTTGCATTGAAAAGGCACTGAAATTACTAGTCCGATTTGAAAAATTCTTTTACCGCTAGAATCCTATATTATCTGTGATGAATATGGTGTAACACTCCAAAATATTAAGAGATCAGTACGAAAGCTTCGTTGCTATTACCAAAACTGAGAAAGAATATCAAAATAAATCCTTACATAGCTGCAAAAATTATTGACAACTGGTTGTCCCGTATCTATAGTAATTGTCAACAAGTTTCGTTCCTCCATCATATGTCTATCAAGTTAGTTGGAAATAATCGAGGAAACATCGAGCCCCGCTGTGTAATAGAAGGGTCGGATGGTGTAAAAACGGTACTTTAAACATTCGAGAATTCGAAATAATTGCATAATTTTAAGTTAAGACAGTGCAGGATTTAGTCAACTGGATCTGCTGGTGTAACTCTTCTTCCTCATCATCCCAGCTCGTTACCAAATCAGCTGTTATTTAGGGCACCAGTTTTCACACAGGTGGGAAACCAGGCCCAATTCTAGATTAGGTCGAATTTGAAGCCGGGTTTCTAAAACATAGTTCCACAGGAGATTTACTTAAGTTAGAAAGACTCATTGGTACAAGGATGGGGTTTGAACCTGGACGAGCCGAGATGAAGGCCGAAGCCTTAACCACTGGACCACTGAGGCGCTAACGTAATGGATATGCCAGTGAAACTATAATATATAAACGAATATTGGTAGTGGAATTGTACAGCGAGTGCCAGTAATACCTGGGCGCGCCAACGGATTTAGCCGATGCCATGTCATGAATGTTTAATGTGCTCGGAAACTGCACAGAGGCGGATTAGCGACCACAATCACGGTGCGGATTTGGAATAGGGATTTCATGGATGTGCGATTAATATTTCGATTTGGAATGTAAAAAGGGTTATGTACCCGAACTTGAGCCTTAACTAAAAACTCATTATAAAACAAAGAAACCGATTTAAATATATTTTCATGATTAAACTGTTGTAAAAAATTGTAAGTTCTCAACAAGGGAATCGACCGGGGAGCTCATGATGTATTGTTGAACATACTTACCACTAGAGCACACAGCAGACCAGAGAATATACTACACTCACTCCTCCTGTTGCTATGATACAAATCGACAACAACGCAGATAAGGAACTAAAAAAAATGTTTACGCTGTATTTCGTGTTTATTTTGTTATACTAACAAAATAAAAAATGGTTCAAATATACGATCCCTAAATTCATTAAAAGGGAGTCCAAAAGCCACACAATCCCCTGCCAGGAAAAGTCGACCACAATTGGCTCGTAAATTCCCGCAGGTGCACAATATGTAGCTAGCGTCACAAGCGGCGATGTGTGTACAAAGGCCCGGTGATTGTAATAGATTCAGAATCCAATCCTATTTATTAAACCACTTTAACAGATGGATAATAACTTTCTGTAATATTCGGGAACTAATGAAGCATGTTTTAGCCACTATATTCGCAGATGGTTACACAGCGGACGTTCATAGCCACAAATTAATTATTTAAGTACACTCAGAATACACAACGATTCACATAACAACGTATAAATTAATTTCCAACGACTTACAATATTCTCCGCCGATGCGATCTGGAGACAGTAGCAGCAGCGTTGGGATATGTTACGGTATAGGGTGACAAACTGCGCAGTTGAAATCTTTTAATGGCTACTGACGGCCATAAAAATCCGCTTGTTTGTTATACAAATTTGCATTATCCTCCTTTACTAACTACCTCTTCCTAAATATCTTAGCATATTAACTTTATGACGAAGCCAATAAATGTAAAGAGCATGCGCGTATAAGAATTTCCTCTCACATACAATAGTTTTGTATGTAAATTGTAGTAATGGAAAGGATGATTCCATAAAATGTTTATCTCAGTCATTATAGTTATAAAATCTGTGGGACGCATCAGTTAACTGTGTTGTATAATGTGTTTCTTTAGTATATATAATAGAGCCATAAACAACATACAGACGAGACGCGACGGGAGGCCCCGAGACAATTAGTTTTATTGTCCAATAAATACGGTAAATTCGTTGCAAGTTCAGATCAGGTCAGAGGGGTGTAGTATACAGGCTGTTCTATAGGAAACTACAAAATCACAGAACGTATTCAGTATTATTATGTATTCTCATTCGACATATGTATAAAAATAAGTACCTGCAACATATAACTTTGAAATTCTTACGAGATGGGGTCTTTGAACTTTGAGCGTGCGAGCTCTGTCAGTTTCACGCGGTGTACATTTTCTGAAAATAATGACACTAAATTCGGTGAAGTTCGATCTGTACATAAGCAGCATTTACGTTGTATTGGATGTATAGAGGGCTGGTACCTACCGCGTCTAATGAATTTCATCATCATCATCATTATCATTATCAGCCCTTATCGCTCCACTTCCACCGTCGGTTGGCCATAGGACTCTTTTAATGAATGCCAAGACGACCGATCTCCTGCTAATTAATTTACTTATATATAAAATGGGAAATATATAATAAATTAATACGAGTATTTTGCCGGCCAAATAACTATTATTACATTAATTTTGCCGTGCGACTTCTAGTATTAATAATTATGTACAAATATAATGTGAAAATATCTTATAACTCACCTAATGACTTTAGAAACGATTAAGAATTGCAAAGTCAGCGTTAAGTTGGCTGTTCTTAAGAGCAGTCTTTTCTCTGTATCAGCAGCGTAACACATTTATTTGATGGAGATGAACAGGCACTTTTACACACAATGCCGCTGCAAACAAAACTCACCTTCCTTTTCTTGGCGCGCGGAGGCGCATTTACGCATCTTCACCGGCCCGCGGTGGGATCCAGTGGTGTGTGAGGCTCGCGGCACATTATAGTGCCGAAAACCCACAAAAACCATCGCGAGAGCCATCGGTGCCGTCTTTGAGGCGCCCCGGAACTACAATTCATCAAGGCCCCTCTCGGCTTGTCACCCCGCAAGGGGTCGACGCCTTCTCCACAGAATGTAAGGGGGGAGGTTCCCATACTCGCCCCTTATCCCGTGTGCAATTGTGCCTCTTCCTCCTGCTCTGTGGTCCCCTCTTATTATAGGAGGGTTACAAAGAGCAACACCCTCGGTTCAATTGGTTTCGCCCAAGGTGCCTGGATTATCCCCAGGCTACTGAGCCCACCGCCACGACAAAGCTGGAACCATGGTAGGGAAATAAAACGCACCTATGTAAGAACAGAGTATTTTTTACGGTATATGGGGGGAAACGAGCAATCGGAGCCGTTTTACGACTAGCGATGCCCATAAACATCCGCTTAATTACTATGCCGATTCGTTGCCCCACTTTTGTTCTTCCCTCTAATGGGCCACCGTTTACTCGCAAACCGCACATAACGTAACGACGAAGATGTCGCTTCAGGGCGATATCATGTAAGCGAGAGGTATCTCCTAGGTCGTGGCGGCCCAATTCTGCTGCAATGCAGCATGGCACTACCTCTTAATGACTATGAATATTATTTAGATATTTTGAATACTAAGGCATTGTCTTTCTAGTAACAGCACAGTAAAGGCGAGCAATAGACTAGCTGATAACGATCAAACCTGCAAGGAATAAAAGGCAGCACAAAAGTTGTAATGGCCTACTTTATACCTCCAGGCATGTGTCGTGCTAGTAATTTTAGGGTTCCTGGAACCCTGTCATTATACTTAGCAAGCAATATTGTAGCGGATTTGGGCTAGCACGACCGGGGAGGTACCTCTCGCTCACATGATACCTGCGTAGTGACATCTAAGGAGTAGCGTTTCGTACAGCTTGTGTTGGCCCATTGTGGGGAGGTGAAAAGGAAAGCAACGCATCGGCATAATTATGCTAATGTTCATGAGCGTCGGTCGTGGTAGAAACGGCTCCGACGTCTCGTTTGTCCCTCATTACTCTAAACCATGCATCTGGTTCCACGGCATTGTTGTACGTGGTAAATAAAGAAGATTATACACAAATAAAAAAAGCAGCCACAAAAGTAGTAACAAGCTCGCAGCTCCTCGGGCACCGCCCCCGGGGGCGTACGCCGCGCGGAGCGCCACGACGTTTTTTCATTATTCATTTAATTTGAAACAAGACTTTCATTATATTCTTGAAAACTCGTTTCAATAATCCTCACTACTAGACTCCGTCGCAAGGGTAATGTTTTTCATGCGCATGTTTAATAACTTAAAAGTTGATGGAGGAAGTTGATGAACTCCGTTAAGTAGATATTATGATGCAGGATTGGGTAAAGATTAGTATAAATAACTTTCTTTTTTTCGGACCTGAACTTATGCTGTAGAAGCGAAGAGAAGCCCAATACAGCTCCATCAGGCGACGAGACTAGGTTTGGGTTCGAAAGAGGGACCGACCCCAGTATTCCGCAGATGTGAGAGATGCATCCCGATCTGAGAGTATATGTAATAGCTAATTTAACTATTATTTATGGTCGGAGGGACCGAGAGTTTCCTCCTTCGCCGAGTCTGACGTCAGGGGTCGACCGCGCGCGGTAGCTAAAATCGCATCACGTGAGCGAGTGGTATCTCGCGAGTTGTGCTGGCCCAATTTGGATGCAATATATTGCAAATAATAGTAGTACATATTATTAACCTACTAAAATTATTATTATATTAAGTACAGTTACAATTAAAATTAATTAAATATTACATTTGAATTTGGAATCTGTCCCTTTATATAAGATTGTTGATTGTGTTTTCTTATTCTGGCGCCAATACGTTGTACAATATTTTGCAATGTTAAAATGGAATAGGGAAATAAAAATAACAGAACCGCTGGGTTTACCTTACACAAAGTATGTATGGAGCCAATTGCAATTTTTAAGACTCTCCTATTACAGACTATTTATAGGCACAACGTGACAGGAAAAGATGGAGCCGTCCACTTAGTGGTTGTACGATGGTCAAAGCAGTAAGGGAAAGAATTCCAAGAAATCCCCTCCGAAAGCAAAATCATGAAATGATTATTAGGACTTGCAGCCTGTAAGAGCCGCACTGCTGACTGCTTAAATGATAAATTAAAGATGAATAAGGGAGGTAAAATCGAAACAACTACTGAAGCGTTTATCAAAGGGAGGTCAC
This sequence comes from Eumaeus atala, assembly GCA_017140195.1. Taxonomy (NCBI): domain Eukaryota; kingdom Metazoa; phylum Arthropoda; class Insecta; order Lepidoptera; family Lycaenidae; genus Eumaeus; species Eumaeus atala. The sequence goes on from JAFELO010001145.1 coordinate 108,246, forward strand.
AGAAAAATTTTGTTCACGGATGAGATTTTTTTACAATTGAGCAAGATTTTAATAATAAATTAACTTTCTGATTAGTGGACAGAGTGCAACGTGGGCATTATCCGATTCAGCGTTGATTTGGTGGGGACTTAGCTATAAAAAACGAGTAACTGGAAACCCTTAATAACTACCGGTTCCCAAGGACATTTCGTGAAATATCGGTGAGAAGCCGGCGTGGACTGCTAGTATACTTATAACCGTTGTATCACCCTGTACTTATAGCAGAAAAGTAACTCACAAGACTCCTCGATGAGCAGTTCTTCTAGAGTGCCCACACAGAACAGCAGCAGACAGGAGACCTCGCACAGCACGCGCAAGCGAGACAGCACCATCGTTGTCTCACTCTAACATTACTAACACACACATTACATTTGCACATAACTAGGACTATGTATGTATGTTTGTTTTATTTTAATTCAATGTTAAACTTTTTCCAAACAAGTTGAGAAGATTAATTGCGGACTTGGACACCTGAAACAAAACAAATACATTTTTTTAAATGAGTTGTCTTATTCTGCAGATTCTTCTTTTTGGTTTTATCGGCGTTGTTATGAAACGGGTTTGCGTTAAGTAAGTGCTGATGTTTGGCACATGGACCTAGCGGGTATAGTGATTTGACACAATATTTTAGAGGCCCAGCCTACCGAAATATGAGGATGAATTTATAATGATGACAATTGTTAATGAATTATAAAATAAATAATAACAAAAAAAAAAAGGAATACGGAAATACAATGAAAGACTTATACACAACGACAATGGACTAAGAAATACAATACAGAAACAAAATTCTAAGAGAATTTCGATTTACGAGGTAAAAAGGAGAAACAAAAGAAAGGTTTAATGAAAATCTTGAAATAAAAGTATACAGACGAATAAAAGCAAAAAAAGAGAAAAGAGAAAAAACAGAAAAACAAACACATTTTGACTATGACACGATTTCATATTTATATTTCATCTAGAATCAGACAAAAATATTCCATTTATTTTTTATATTTCATTCATTATCAGCTCTTATCGGTCCACTGGTGGACATAGGCCTCCTTCAATGAACGCCAAGACGACCGATCTCCTGCTACTCGCTTCCTCCCCGAACCAGCTACTGCACGGAGATCGTCTTCCCACCTGGTGAACGGTCGTACAACACTTCCGTTTTTCTAAACGCGGCCTCCACTCCAGAACCTTAGTGGCCCATCTTCCGTCTGATTTTCTGAATGTGTGACCAGCCTATTGCCACCCCAGCGAGCTTAATCTTCGCGTGATGTCGGATACTTTAGTTCTCTGTCTTATGACTTCGTTACGAATTCTATCGGACAAAGAAACACCCAACATAGCACGTTGAATAGCCCACTGAGCTACCGCCAAACTTGCGGACCAGTCCTGAATTAAGAGGCCATGTTTCGACCCCGTGGGCCATCACGGGAGAACGCATTGGCTGAAGACTTTTGCTGTATAGGTCCAGCTCTGCGGTATAGGCAACGTGAGAATGTGACAAAGCTTTCGGAAAGCTGCCCAGTCCAACTGAATTCTTTTATCGGCTTCCTTCTCGAAGTTATATCTACCTAATTGCAAGAGTTGCCCGAGGTAGACGTATTCGTCTCCGACTTCGAGAATGGCGCCATCGACGTTGACCGGCCTGGGGAGAACGTGTTCGTTAAACATGATCTTTGTCTTGTCCAAGTTCATTACGTCGGCAGGATTCATGTAGGCTGTGCAATACATTTTTATATAATAGTGGTTAGACGAGATATTGGAGGCTTCTGACTGCCGCCCACGCCCATAGACATTCGCGTTATTGTTGGCATTTTTTTAATTAAAAAAAGGTGTACTTAGCTACCTAAGTCATCTCATATTGCATTGCAGCGGGATTGGGCCGGCTTAGATACCTCTCGCTCACGTGACGCAGGTATAGTCTATGACTACAGTAATGCGGATGTCTATGGGCGATGATAGTTGTTAAAAGATCTTTCTCGTTTGCCCTCCTGTAGCATTTAAACAAAAATTGCCTTTGTTATAGACATGTGACTCCGTCGACGTGTTTCTTAACTCTATATGATCACAAATACTTCTAGGGCTGCCACCTTTTTTAAAGGATGAATAAGGTATTTTCCTCTTATTGTTACAATAATATAGAAGTACTCTTTGCGACAATTAAAAAGTATTTATCTTTCTTTAAGACTCTTTGCAATCAAAAATATATAATAGGGCTGACTAGACAAACCTAAGGACAACAATAACGTTTAATCAGAAGTCGCATAAATGTTGTGTGGATACCATCTCATAAGATAACCTCAAAGACCAGCAACAAGCCAATTACAATCAGGTTCTCGTAAATAGAGTATTTTTGCGTATTTTATAGTTGTCGTAGACTATAAAAGTACATCTGCACAAAAAGAGGACAATACTCTATTTGCGAGTACAGTTGGCAACCCTAGACACACTGCACATTATTAAACTTAGCAAGTAAATTGCCCGGCGTCCGAGATGTTTGTTGTTTATTGTTTATTTTCACACATTGGATCTGTATAATGACCACTTACGCACGTCTCAGCGGCTAAGTTCAAGTTGAGGGTTCGCAACGCGCCCACGTCACAGAAGGTACCCGCCCACGTCACAGAAGGTACCCGCAATAAGCTCTGCTGGGTTCCTATCGTTCTTTTGCTTGTGATCATTACTCCACAAAAGTACGTAAGTTTAGAGTAATTCATTCCATTACATTTTTGTCACTTTTACAATGCTTTATACTATAATGGGATTTTAATCGACAATCCTGCAATATTGCTGGGAATTTTATTATAAAAACGATTTTGAACAAAATTAACTTATGTTAGTAACAATTAGACCGTTCTGGATACAGAAGTCACGCTAGTACAAATTCAGAGAACTTTGCCACCAATCAATTGATAGGCAATTGCCTACATACTGTGTGTAGACAAATGTATCACGTTACTTATAACTAGAACGCCGCGGTTTCACCCGCGTTAACTACCTTCAAAGGTGTAAACTTTCATATAGAAGTTGTTCACTCCTTTCACTCGCTTCGGGGTAAAATTTCCAAAGTCTATCCCGAGGGGCGTGAAAAGGGTGTCCTCATATAATAAATAAGTGTTCTTCTGCTCTCCATAAGACACATAGATGTCAAATTTTAAGCACCTAGCGTTCAGTAGTTACGGTGCGTTGTCTGTCAGTCAATGAGTCACTTAGTAACGGAAGAGTCTTATTTACATAGATTTACACCTTTTACCTTGGAAGGTACCTCCGACTCACATGATACGGCCGTAAGGACACATCTTCGGTGTCGCGTTTCGTGGGGCTTGTGAGTAACCGGTGGCTCATTGGAGAGGCGGAGAGAAGCAGGACAACGCATCGGCATAGTAATTATGCGGATGTGCATATCAGTCAGTAGTCGTATAAATGCTCCGACTTCTCGTTTGCCCTCCTATGCTATAAAAATGCTATAATATTCAGCGCAGGGAGACTGGTAGACATGCAGACAAGTTGTAAATGTGCTGTGTGTGTGGCTGTAGGTGGTATTTACATACCTAAACCTTCAAACACACATTACAAGACAACACCATAAACCTTTCAACGTCGACCGCACATACACAAACAGGAAAAATACGTCTCTACTTTCTAATAGTTAATAATAATTACGATATTTGTGGACTCATCACACCACGTTAATGCTAACTGTCTAGTCTTGTGGTCAGTACCGTAGGACTTGTGTTACAGGTACCAGAACAAAGAGCAATGTATTTAATATTTTGACACATTTTAGATGTTTGTTATAGAAATACAAATACTATAATACATGTATAAACATCCATACGTAGACGGGATTTGATCCGTAACACGCGGATTGGCCGCCACGTTACTAACTAAGCGAGCCGGTCGTCAAAGGCAATTAATAGAGGGACCTATGCTTTGACTTAGTAAACAAGATACAAGTCTAAACTTAACTAGGAAGGGGTAGTGCTATGCATAGTGCACGACACTACATCCTCCTATAACAGTAAATTACTATAAACACGCTTGTTTTCTCAATTATATCAGGACACAATTTCATCAGGTCAGCATTAAAATTTTAATTAACTGATGCAGTGTAGAAACGTTATCAACTTATTGGTATTAAATACAACTTTTCTCTTTACCAGAACCATACTTTTAATAATTTTACAAGATAAAGATTAACGTTTTTTTATACATCTATCAAATTAATTAGACTTAGGTATAACTTTTGTTGTAATTTGTGCGTAACGGCTTACGGCCGTTTGCATTATTATTCTATCTTTCAACGGATTTAGCTACCGGAGATAAAATTTTTACAAAAGTTCTGTACGAAATGTGTCATAATTCTAACTCCAGTAGTCAACTCCATCAAAAGATATAATATTTAAAACTGCCGCAAAACGATGTACCCACCTACAAGCTACTAGAAATTCCTCCCTATCAGAATATCGACAATTAACCCAAACATTACATTTCATTTTAAGCTATATATAAAAGTTAATGACGAGCGATGTAGAACAAAAATTTTCAAATTGAATAAACAAAATTTCAAAGCAGTCTGCTAAATATTCCCTTATTTCACAACTCACATTTTTAATTCTGTATTCCGTGTTACGACGTGTATTTCCTCAACTCCTAGTAATCTTCGTAAACGACGTTAGATCTCACAGAACAAACACAGATATAAATAACGTACTAAATAATCACGTTTACGAGCACAATATTTCACTATACACCACACAGACACAGCACCGCCACGAGACTCTGCGGGAAACTGACGCGGGCGGCGGGAGTGCGGGACTCGGTTATCGGGCGGGACGCGACGGGCGATGGCGGAGGGAGTCGGGCGGTACCCGGCTCACGAGAGACGGTTTGACGGACGGTTGCTTCATAAAAAAATAAATTACCCCGAAAATGTTAATACACATTTGTATTGATGACTTTGTTTATTTATTGTTTTGCTTCATTCGTTATAAATTATTTAGCTTCATTCGTGTAAGTAATACAAAAAAATAAGATACAGATTTATTTTATGCATTTACTTTAATAATGTTATACATTTTTATCACACACTGATAATTTTATGACACACTGACAAACATAATATATATATAAATGATGTTTAGATTTTTTAAATTAAAACTACAAGCAATTAAAATTCTAAATTTTGATACCCCACTTAGTGCGTTCCACGAATTTGTGCCCAAAACCTAAACATTTCGTTTTTTTTTCACTTTTAGCATTATCAGACGATACTGACAACAATCCGTCAATCCGTTCCGGCTGATTATAAAGTTGTCGTGTAACATTTGCGACGCCGATAGTAAAATGTTTAAGTCTATGTTGTAAATCAATAAGTTTTTACCATCTTTCTTGTAGTATCGGCGGGCGGGCGCGAAGGTAGGTAAAGAGACAGCCTCTAGACGTACAGAGGCACTGGCGAAACGCAGAAGCGTCTGGATACATTCACAGTAAAGTCTCCAAGTCAAGTAATGTCTCAAGTGGATACTCTAACTTGTAATGACAAGACCGCGTGTGACGTAACTTACTCTGTCCGGTGAGACTTATTGACGTGTGCGTGTACATCGTAGAGAGCATCCCGTGGTCATTCCCGAGGTACCTCGGGGTCGCCATCGACAGCGGCCTCACGATGCGGGTCCACGCCCGACGGGTCGCGGCCCAGGCGTCGGCGGCCCTTGCACATCTGTCGCCGATGATGCCGAGGTTCCTGCCGCTGCCCACCAAAATAGCTCTGTACGTCTGACGTATGCGGCGCCGGCGTGGTACCACCTCGTAGCAGCCTCTCATAGGAGGCGGCTGCGCGCGGTGCAGTCCAAAGCGCTGCGCCGTGCGGTGGACGCGCCGCGCTACGTTAGGAACGCGACCATCGCCCGCGACACCAGACTGGAGGACCTTGACACCTTCGCGGCTAGACTCTCCAGCCAGCTCTTCGCCAAAGCCGACGCCTCACACCGGGACACGCTGAGGCAGATAGCCCCGTACCACCGGAAGCCGCCGGACCGCTTGGCGTTGCCCAGGGACGCAACGCGGTAAAGCTGCTACACCCGTATATTCTTCCATCATCGTATCATAGATTGCTCCATTTTCGCATCATCTATCTACATCTTTTCGCCTCCACATTTCGCCTCTGCTCATACTTAGCACGCCTATCCAGATCCCGCCCGCGCGAGCCGGTCAGAGGGAGCGCCGTCCACTACTCGGCCCCCTGGCTGAGGGCGCGGACGTGACTCTTCGCCTCACTTCATCTCATTCCACTCTTCCATTCATTTTATTTCACGCTTCTCACGCCACCATGCTTCTATCGCTTCACTATTGCTTCTTCACACTACTTATTCATACCAGCTTTATGTGTTGTGTCGTATATCGAGGAACACACCACATGACACCACACATCGATTGATCTCACCCGGTAGGGGCCGACCGCCCGTGGCAGCACCGGTCGGGGAAAGCCATGAGACATACCCCCCCCCCCCTTCAACACAAAATATTAACTGACATCATAAACCCGGCACCAGTGCCGGTCAAAACGACCGCCCCAACTTTAAGGGGTGCGACCCCGCAGCCGCCGTCTGGGGATCGAAAGTCCCGAAACGGCTACCTCGACCACTCTCCCAGGGGGGTGTGAGAAGACCACGTCGCTGTACATCGCAGTTTTAGGGTGAGCATGTTCAACCACAGTCCGGGACGAGTCCCGGCTCAGACCGTAAAGTGTTATAGGGATTGTACAGTTACTAATAACACGTGGAGTCCGAAGTTGAGGAATTGTCACCGACCACACGTCTCGTGCTGTTTGTGAGCAGCCAGTGGCCTACTGGTAAGCAGCAAGAAAAGAGGGCAGCATATCGGTCTGGTAATTATGCGGATATTCATGGGTGTCGGTAGTATAAATGCTCCCATTACTCGTTTGCCCTCTACTATAGAAAAATATCTTCTCAAAAATATCACACGATTGTTTTATCACTTCTGTTTATAAAAGATGATGTTTTGTATGTGCCACAATTGTGTGAAGTCTGTGCGCTACCTACACGCTGTAGATAATTGAGATGTATGGAAACAGACGATCTTAAGGGAATTGGTGTTAATGACAGAACAACTGACGGATCACAGGTTCAAATGCCGCTTTATATAACGTGTCGCGTTCCCACAAAATCCACATTATTTTAAAATAGTCAAGTGCGACTAGAACGAGCATATCGAAGGTTCCGTATTAACAAGAAATAAGAGGATGAAAAAAGGTAGTGAAATAAGAGGATGAAAATAGGCAATAGGCAGGAGCAGCAATTTCAATGCAAAGGCGGAGGTAGTGCATGACACCTACAGCCTCCCATGCAACGAAATTGGGTCAGCACGATCGGGGAGGTACATCTCGCTCAGATGATACCGGCCTAAAATGACATCTTCGGTGTGGAGTTTCGAATTCGTGAGTAGCCCATCGGGTGGTAGGAGGAAAGGAGAGCAACGCATCGACATAGAGATAATGTGAATGTTCATCGGCGTCGTTAGCCGTAAAAAGGCTCCGATTGGGATTTTATAGTTACTGATACACGTCGAGTCCGAAGTTGAGAAATTGTCACCGAGTGATATCTTCGGTGTCACGTCTCGAGCTGTTTGTGAGCAGCCAGTGGCCTATTAGACAGCAGGAGGATAGGGGGGCAACACATCGGCGTAGTAATTACGCGGATATTCGTGGCTGTCGGTAGTGTAAAGGTTCCCATTTTAGAAGTTTTTTCTGTGCCTTAAGATATTGCTGACTTCCGTATTGGACATACATTTCAGTCTTATACTTCCACGCGTTCCTGGTAAAAAATCATGACAGACATACAGTATGTCTGTGGGATAAACAAACGGACAAAAAATTCCATTGTTCTTTTGAGGTACCCTCAAAATGTTATGTTTAAAGTGTTTTGAAACGCTGCAATTGGTTCAATTGTTTTTAACAGTTTAATGACATTATTCGACGTTATAACGACTTGTAAACCGACAACGCTAATGCACGAAGAGGTATGACTTCATAGTAACGCTTTTTGTCCTAGTAAAAGTCCGCATGGGCAATCTGGGAGCGAGAAAGAGCGTAACAAGCCGTCTCTTTCACCCCATCGGGCATTCACAGAACAATTAGAGAACCGGCATATCGTTAAAAATTATCCGTAACATCCCTAAACCCACTGGAAGACAACCAGTTTTTGGCGTTATACTTCTTCTGGTGCGTTAAGAAAAAAAAATTGAAAATAATTTTTTTGACGCTCAACAGCTTGCAGTTGGCTAAAGTCCACATTTTAGTTTTACTAAAAAAGTTACCATAATGCGTTATAACAAAATTTTCAATGTACGATATGATTATATAACACAATGTTACTATCGTGTTTTCTACCGACTTAGATTAAAGCAAGAGATAAAACTTCTATTTTATGTTTATATTGCTACACCAAAGAAGTAAAACTTGTAACGCGTGCACATGAGTACACTTGCGTATTCTATACATGAACCGTTTCGACCAATAACCGACGCATATTCAGAAACTGACCGGACCTATCGCCACAGTTCTACAACTATACATTTTGCTCCCTTTCCCTCCTCTTATACGCAGTGGGGCACGGGAGACTCACACAATACACAACCGCGACAGACAAAGCTGAAAATCCAAAAAAAAATTTTGGCGGCGGTATCATGCGAGTTAAAGATACCTCCCCGAGCGTGACCTCTGCAATCCAGAAGACAACCAGGCGTAATCCTAGATCGAATTCGACCACACGAGTCCTGGTTTCCGCACGATGTTTTGCTTCATCGTAAGAGTATTTCGAAAACATTTTAAGTTAGAAAAACTAATTGGCACGTGGAGAGGTTTGAACCAGAACCATCCGACAAAATCCACAGTCGAAGCGTTAACCACTGAGCACGTTACTATATCGCGTAATTTTATGTAATACCAGCATTTTATATGTGAACATGTCGCGCCGCTGTAAACATTACCTCAGCGACAGTAAACACACGGGTCACAAGTTAATTAAGAAGTCATGAAAATGTTAAAAACATAATGAGTCCTGAATGAGGTGATTATTGAGTATAGACATGTTGCATATAGTACGCGTAACACTGTTGCAACTGTTTATTTTTTATTGTTGCTTTCTTATTACTGCAAGTGGAATACTTGTAACAGTGCAACAGTAACCACCACACCAGCAACATCTGTAACATGTTACAAGAAATATCGGCGACATCATTACATTCAATAAACACCTTCAACAGTGCCACAAGGTATGTGTCTTGTGACAATGTTGTGTTATATATGTACCCTATAACACCATCATCAGTATTATCAGCCCTTATCCGTCCACTGCTGGACATAGGCCTCTCTCAATGAACACTAAGGCGGCCGATCTTCTGCTACTCGCATCCATCCCGGACCAGCTACTGCACGGAGATCGCCTTCCCACCTGACGAACGGTCGTTCAACACTTCGTTTTTCTAAACGCGGCCTCCACTCCAGAACCTTAGTGGCCCATCAGTACCCTATATATTGTAGATTTTCCCAGAAACACGCCCGCTGCCTGTAATGTCTGACCGTATGCTTTATCAATTTGTTTGGTAGAACATTGTTACGTAGCGAGATACACATACATACACCACGATGCAGACATTTCTGGTTACAGATAATACACATGTAAGTCAACTCATCGGCATAACTATGCTGATGTTTACGGGCGTCGGTAGTCGTTGAAAGGCTCCGTTTCCCCCGTCCCATAAAAATACTAAAATACTATAAATACATATTATGTAAGTCATGAACATGTACAATTTCACTTGTGACTTTGAGTTACCTGTCAATAACTCTTAATTACATAATGCTGAATATAGTATAACGAACAGTTAGACAGTTCTAATGAGGGTTAGTACTAGTCCCCACCATGGTTCAAGCCTTGTCGTGGCGGTGGGGCTTAGTAGCCTGGGGTGAACCCATGCTACTAAGCCCCACCGCCACGTTTTGGCGCCAGCCAATTGAACCGAAGGGGGATCTTTGCAAAAAGAGCGGGCTTTAAGACCAGGAGGAGGAATCGTTCTCGGTACCCCTCTTATAAGAAGAGGGGACCTAAGAGCGACAGGAGGTGGTGCTTCTGCGCACGGGGCAAGGGGCGAGGATGGGAACCTCACCCCATTGCACTGTCCCAACTTCGGTGGGGTTGTCCTGTAGTGCTGGGCAACCCCATCTGTGGAGGTGGAGTTGGTCCCTTAGAGGGATGACTAGCCGTCGAGGTGCCCTGGTGATTGTTGTTCCGGGGCACCTCACCAAGGGCTGTACTGATGGCGCTCACGGTGGTTTTCGTGGGTATTCGGCACTACGGCGACACGGCCGCGAGTCCCACACACCACTGGACCCCACCCAGGGCCGGTGAAGGCGCGTAAATGCGTTTCCCCGCGTCACCAAAAAAAAGGTACTAGTGAGTTTTTATTAAAATCTTGTGGGATGTTGCAAGGCGCATTCGGAATTCTGTTAATGAATCTGGAAAACTACCAACGCCCATGATATTACTTAGTCTTTGCATAGTATGCACAGCAAATGAGCAGTCGGAGCCATTTATAACTACCGACGCCCATAAACGTCCGCTTGAAAATATGCCGATGCTTTGTCATCCTATTTCCTTTCTCCTCAAATCTCAATCGGCCACCGGAAACTCACACACTGCAGGACACTTTACAGCACCTCTTGTATTGTCTTTCTGTTAATACTTAACCGACCAAGTCGTATATTGTTTTAGATAGATCCTAATGACAGAACGAGCAATCAGAGACTAGATGACTATCGATACCCACAAACATCCAAACAACAAAATTGTAATGCAGATGCGTTTCCATCCTTTTCTATTATCCTCAAATGGGCCACCAGCTACTCACAAATAGCATGAAACGCGACAACATATTTGTGACTTTACGGCAGTGTCATGTTGGCGGGAGGTACATCCCTCTGTAGGCTGTAGCTTGTATACATTACAAAATATTATACAGTATTGGCCTGGTTTTAGAATCTAAATTGCAAAATACCTAAACTAAAGAAACATATGTTAGTATTTTCGAATTGTTAGACTGGAAGTTCGTAATTCCTAATTTGGCCGTTTCAACTCAGCAAGAGCTAATGCCACGCGTTGCAGCCGAATTTGGCCCGCACGACAGGGGAGGTACCTGTCGCTCGCATGATACCGCCATAAAGTGACATCGTCGGTGTCGCGTTTCTTGCGGTTTGCAAGTTGCCGGTAGCCCATTTGAGGGGAGGCAGAAAGGAGGGCAACGCATCGGCATTGCCATTGGGCGCATGTTTATGGGCGTCGTAAGGAGGCACCGATTGCTCGTTAGCTGTCCTTTACTATAAAAAATCGCATCGCACTATTCTTTACAAAACTTCTGCTGCTGATGATAGCCAATAACCGGCCGGTCGGAATGTCAGGCCCGGAGTGTTCCCAAGAGCTTCCAAGTAATGAATTTACCCCAACTACAGGGACATAATTATCTTGTCACAAACGTGACATAATCTTCTCAGTCTGATCCCCGCTTAATATAGCATTGATATAATAGTAATAGGACTAGTAGCGCACCTCGGTTTCACCTGCCCAACAAGGTTATAGGTAATACCCCTTTATAACCACAACCCCCTAGTTCATCCATGCGGGTTGAATTCTTAAAAACCCTGTCGTAGTGTACATTCACGTTATGAAAAAAAAAGTTTATAATACGGAATTTTGCCATCTTGTGCAGATGAACCCGCTGGGTGGTGTTAGTTAGTTATACATTTTACACATCAGAGGATCGTTGGCGGGAAGCCAAAATATAGTCCTACAAATTTTATGAGAGGGAATCTCATATATACAGGTCAAATTGATAACCTCCTTATGGTGTCGATATGAAATGCGATTACTTTATACAGAAAGTTACTACACAAAGATTTATTGCAGATAAATAAATTGGGAGGAGAAGCCCAATGCAGCTTCATCGGATTACTATGACTTGGTTTGTGGTCGAAGACGTGCTTGCCCCCTATTCTATAAAAAAGTATGGCTTTCAACTCAACATTTCGATGCGGCGCGGCGAGAAGGAACACTTTCACAGACAGATGTCTCTCGGTGAGTTACTGTGGAAGTAAAGTAAATTGAGGAAATATTTGCTTAGGACATAGTGACGGACGTACATCACACGAGAGTGTCTCCTGAGTGGTCATGCGACGCGGACGGTATATCCGTACTTTATACTAGCACCGTTTAGCAGTTTCACACGCATAACTGTGTTCCTATTAGTCGTAGATGTCGATTGTCTAAACCGCTGTATTTCATTACGGCTAGCCATATTCAAATACTGGGCCGTTTTATTTTGTGGCGGGCCAATGATTTACTGGATTGTCATTGCGAGAAGTTCTTAAATGTGACGTTTTTAAATCAAAAGGTTCGGCTTTATAAAGTTAGGGTAGGACGTCACTGTTCAGTGTGCCGACGTGCTGTGGCAACGAGGCGAGTGCGTTGATATGAAATGGGAACGGAGAGGGATCACACACGACAACGGGATTTACAGTTAACGGCCCCGTGTCTTAGCTTATGTTATATGCGTTGGTGGAAGTCATCAAATGACTGCTAGTTCGCCCCTCTGTTATAGAAATACGGAGGGTAATGTTTATCGCGTTTCCGTACGTACGTACGTATGTATGTATCTGTATATTGCCCGGTAAAGCCTACACGGCTTGACGGAATTTAATGTATGAAGTTAGGTAAGTTTGTATGATTTAATTTATCAATATTTACTTCAATGTTACTTGAAGCTATGATCTGATCACAATTGTTCCAGAGAAGTGATTTAAAAACAATCGTGCTTAGATGCGCTCAGTAGGAGGTGTGCTACAATGCAGCCCAATTGGGCCGGTGTAAGGGCGGACGGACATACGCACGTACATGGGGTCTCCTTCGTAGACGTGGAAGGAGCCTGCGAGGACTGCAGGTGTCGAGGCGAACCTCTTAACCCTGGTGGGATTACAAGGGGCAGCTACCTCCTCGGTAATGCAGCGGAATGGGCCCGGCACGGCCAAGGAGATAGCTACTGAATACTGCTGAACTGTTTCGTTATTCCATATTTGTCTAGTGTGAATTGAAAAGCAACTGGAAATAGTTTCTGCAAATGAACATGGCTCTTTGGAGTTATTCGAAGCCGACCCAAAAAAAAAACCGACTTGTTACAATGGACGAAACATGGGTTCATTACTGTGCGCCAGAAACAAAACAGCAATCGAAACAGTGGAGAACACCTGGTTCACCACCCCCTAAAAAGTCTAAGGCGAATTTACGAAAAATAATGTTGGCAACTAAGGCAATGGCTTCAGTATTGTGGGGCTCGAAGGGTATGATTATGATTGATTATCTTTAAATATGTCAAACTTTAAACTCTGATTACGATCGTGTGCTGTACGCCGTTTACGAGAGGAAATAAAAGTTAAACGTGCAGAGATGTTCAGAAGGACAGTCCTGTTTCATCAAGATAACGCCCGTGTTCACACGTCTGTGTAATCAATGGCTGAAATCCACAATTGTGGATTTCAGCTATTACCGCATCAGCCTCCTTCACCTGACCTGACATCGTTTGACTTCTTCTGTTTCCTAACTTAAAAAAACACGACAAAGATTTTCGACAGACAACGAGGTCAAGACAGCAGTAGACGCATATTTTGACCCTAAGGACGATTTTTTATTATCATGGGTCTAAATGTTTTAAATGGGAGATGGCAAAAGGGCATCGAGCATTGTGGTGATTATGTAGGAAAATAAAAATAGAACTGATTTAGTATGTGTTTATTTTCTTGGTTAGGCCATATAATTCTCAATCCACCGTCGTATATTGCTTTGTTCATACTTGTTTGTGTTTTTATGAATATTCTTTTGTTTGTACTGTTTCACACCTACTATTGAGTGCCACGTGATCTGTTGTAAATTAAGAAACTGATTTAAGTGTATAGTTGTTTAGTGGTTTCTAATTTATTAAACAAATGTTTGTGCTGTTTTATTTTCTTTCGATCGATTTTCCATCGATCGCATGATACCGGCGTAGTGACATTTTCGGTGTCGCGTTTTGTACGGTTTGCGAGTAGCTGTCCCCCCCCCCAAGATGGCTCGATTTCTCGTTTGCCCTGCAATACTATGAAAAATGTTTTTCAATTTAATGTTCGGCTATTCGAGTAGTGTTTTAGGCCGAGTAATTGCTTGACCTGCGTCCCCTGATTGTTCAGATTGTGGTCGCGTGTGTACCAACTAAATTGAGTTATTTGCCTAACATTTATGTTTGAAATTTGTTATAATAAAGAGGAAAGGCGAGGCCAGAGCCATGCCGATCGTGGTGGTGTCAAGAAATCTGGGGCGAGAACATTATTTGTGGGATGTCGCGTTTCTAAGCGGTGAGGAGGTAATACTTAACGAAACATTTACTTATAAATTGGTAAAATCTGTCCACCGAAAACTCACAATCGGCATTAAACGCGACAGCATGGCGATCACTTGATGACGGTCAAACCCTCGTGCAAACTTTAGCATTGTTATAGGTTATGTGCTATTCTGGTATATAATATAAGCTACAACATTGTCAAGTTTAATCAAAATCCGATAAGAAGCTTCGGCGTAATTGACTTATAAACGTTCGAGCAAGAAAATATCTATTCAATTACCGGGTTGTACAAGATATTGACTGGTATGAGGAAGGGGTAAGAAATAAGAAAGTAAAATATATGTGGAAAATAAGTAATAATAATGTCATCCCAGCCGAATTTCGGCAACAGCGGCCGTTTCTATTGAGAGAGCCATCTGCGCGGGACATGGAATAGTGCTCAAGTGTTTGCGCAGACACAAGTGCGCTCTCTATTCGTTCATTCTCCTATTCCGATGGGACGGCAATCCAACATGACCGGAGAGAAATTAGGCGCAGGACCGACGGCTTCACGTGCTCTTTTCGGCACGGGGGCGTGACACCGTCAACTGCCTGACTCAGGACAGTTATAAGAATTTGAAAAAAATTAATACTTTTTGTATGGACCGACCCTGGATTCGAAACCGCGACCGTACGTCTGTGGCTGATCATGCTTACAACTGGTCCACGAGGACAATAAGTACAAACATAAAGAAGGCATTCACAACTGAGAACCTTCCTCGAAAAATAGTTATTATTCCTCATTCCAGAGTCAATGAAAACCTCAGAATAATAACATAAGTTTATATAACCAAGTTATGAATGCGAGTCATCACTCCAGTGGCACGATGTAACTTACGTGAGTGTGCCACCTGTCGGTGAATGACTGTGAACGTGCACTTACAGGCCACTAACATGACTGCCGTTAGACAGATATGACCTCCCCGGTTGCACCTGTGAATAACGGTCGTGATTGATAACTTAACAAATTATACACAATTAAACCTTTCTCGAGAATCGTTCTATCCATTGGTAAAAATCTCGTGACAATTCGTTATGTAGGTTAGAGTTAACCGATCATATAGGCGAATAGTTTAGAGGATTTTATTTAATAAGATATTAAAATAACGTACCTTTTCATTGATGCTTTATTAAAGAGCAAACAGCGTTGATACAATAACATTTTGCCTGATCCAACGTTTATTATTTACATTTTCACATTTATTTTATTTCTAAACTGTCAGAGAAAACGAATTACATATACAACGTTGAAAAAGAAACGATTATGACATGATTTGATGAAACATTTATAATTATGGAGAAGGTTATAGTTAATTGTGTTGTACTGTCTACTCGACAGGTCGCAAGTCTGACTCGTCGTCCGCAGACACCAGACTATCAATTCCAATATTATTATCTGTACATACTACTAATATTATGCACACTACTAATATTATCCATACTAATAATATCCACACTAATTACTATGAAAGTGTGTTTCAAACAAACGTCCATTTTTAAAACAGATTGATGTAATTTCTCATATGAAGCGTGATGATAACGCGAGTATCATGATATGCAGTCCATCACTCGAAACGACATAATAGCGCGTAGCACACACGCCTACCGTACTATACATACACACGTACAAAGTCTTAAAACATTATCTTTCTTCTGACGCAGTTGGGTAATAAGAACGAAACCAACCATTTCCTATCTCGACGCAGTGTTTCTGACTCAGTGAACATCGTTTAATACTCAAGAGTAAAAAGAAAAGTAACATAGTATACTAATGTTTACTAATATGTATTATAAATATATATATATACCAGGTTGTACACTATGTAGTATGAAAATTAAATATAAAGAAAGAAAATCGTCTGAAATAACGACCGAGCAGCATTACGTTTTACCTCGCATACGTCATTTCACATCAGAATCATGTCCGTTCGAGTAAACTCCATCCACGTGTTAGAGCTAGCAAACAGTTGTTCTGGTGAGGCAGACAATCGAAAGCTTTCAATAACCGAGAAACGAACCATGGCTTATATACATTTTATGTTAGCGTCAGGTTGATTGATGAGATTGAAATTCTGATCTGCTGAATTATGATGACATATCAAACATATTGAAATGTTACCGCGATGAATGGGTATGCCGCAAGTGAGCGGTAAATATCAAGCATGATATCGATGTTTATAAAAATATCAGTATCAGTCACAGCCTCAGGAAACGTATTAATATAGAAACACCATCATCATCAGCTGGACGACGTCCACTGCTGTACACAGGCGTCTTCTATAGAACGCCACAGGCCACGGCCACGAGCCACTTCCATCCAGCGACATCCCGCCACCATAACCATGTCGTAGGTCCACCGGGTAGCAGGCCGTCCAACATTCCGTCTTCCGGATCTGTTGATAGAAAAAGAGAATATTCGTGTCGAATAAAATTCACTTTATTAGCTGCACATAATGTGCAATATTTACACACAATTTGTGGGTGACAAATAGGATTCATTAAAACAAGTTGAAATTGAAGGGATGGGAAACCTAATTCCGCAGACTTTCAATGTTTGTATATCCCGAGACAGAGCCTAACATCGATGGACTACGATACCAGTATTTTGTGCATGCCTGATCATTTAGTATACTATATTGCTCTTCTTTTTACTCTTGAATATTAAACGATGCTCACTGAGTCAGAAACACTGCGTCGAGATAGGAAATGGTTGGTTTCGTTCTTATTACCCAACTGCGTCAGAAGAAAGATAATGTTTTAAGACTTTGTACGTGTGTATGTATAGTACGGTAGGCGTGTGCGCTACGCGCTATTATGTCGTTTCGAGTGATGGACTGCATATCATGATACTCGCGTTATCATCACGCTTCATATGAGAAATTACATCAATCTGTTTTAAAAATGGACGTTTGTCTTGAAACACACTTTCATATTCATTAGTGTGGATATTATTAGTTGTGTGCATAATATTAGTAGTATAGCTAATATTAGTATTGTGGATAATATTAGTAGTATGTACAGATAATATATTGGAATATATAGTCTGGTGACTGCATATCATGATACTCGCGTTATCATCACGCTTCATATGAGAAATTACATCAATCTGTTTTAAAAATGGACGTTTGTCTTGAAACACACTTTCATAATCATTAGTGTGGATATTATTAGTTGTGTGCATAATATTAGTAGTATAGCTAATATTAGTATTGTGGATAATATTAGTAGTATGTACAGATAATATATTGGAATAGATAGTCTGGTGTCGTATAGTCGCGTGAGTGTGAGTCGTCACATCTGCTCGTTCAGCTGTGGTTGGTGTATGTGTTGTGCGTATGTGAAGATTTTCGCATGTAGCTTGAGCAGCTAGTGGCTTCACTGGCAGTCTCTGGTATTATGTAAGAGTCTGGTGTCATATAAAAAAGCAATGAAATTCCGCATAAATACAACTCTATCTAATTCAAATTAGTTATGAGTTTTATTTTATTTTAGTTATTTATCTTTATATACACGTTGCGAGAACGTGCCATTCAGATTTTTACGCTGTTGGCTGCGATTTTCATGAAAACTATGGAATAGGAACAACAGTTTTTTTTCGGAGTCATCAGCTATTCTTTGGAAATAAAGACCTTTCTTTTGTGTAACTTCACCGGAGACTAGAATTCAGACTACGAGGTGTCTCACGCGCAATAGTTTTACGACGCCACGGAGTAGTAATAATAAATTATCCCAGCGAATGGGCCCTAGTAACTGTGTGTATGGGGCTTCGCCCCCCAGCCCCCGCTGCGACTTCGCCCAGAACCCCGTCAATGAGTAGCACCAATACTTTAGTAAGTATGTAGTACAAACTGCCTCGAGGTCTAATGGCAAGCATGTTCAGCCAGACATGAGGTCCCGGGTTCGAATAATACAAAAAGTGCTATTAGGGTTTTTCAAATTCTAACAACTGTATGGAGTTAGGAAGCTGGCGCTGTGACTCCCTCGTGGCTCCGAGCCACGTTAAGCCGTCCTTCGCCTGACTTCTCCCCGGTCGTATTGGATCGCTGTCCCATTGGAATAGGAAAATGAAGGATTAAAGAGTGCACTTGTGTCTGCGCAATCACTTGAGCCCTATAGTATGTCCCGCGCATATGGCTCTCTCAATAGAGACGGCCGCTGCAACAGAAAATTCAACTATGACGTCTTTATTATTATTATGTAGTCGCTTTAGGCTCCCTTCTAGCGAAACCTATAAAAGATTAAAATCGTAACTTAACTTAAAAATTATGGTCACGGCTGTGCTACAAATATTAATATAACGAAAATTCTTAATGTACTAAAGTGTTATTAAGATTATCCTACAGTTAAAAAAATAATTGAGTCATTTCATTACAGCCTCAGCGTCCGTGTGCCACCGTGGTCGTTAACGATGTGAAATGTCGCTGCGGGCAGTACAATTGTGAAGTACCCGCCTTTGTTACTAAGCAAACTTCGTTACATTAATTAAAAATATGACAGCCAAGCCGTACTTATCGCGAGGTTGGGAGTTTAAAATTCGAAACAGAGAAATTCAAAGTCCAGGAATTATTGAACATTTATTTGGAATAGTACTTTTCCATTTGGTAAAATTTCGGAGGATCTTGGCCGCTGGCCATCTGCACGCCCGAGAGTGTCACAGGTCTGGTTTTGTTTCTATTAATATATATCAATGTCAATACCAACTTTTTGGACAACTTTTTTTTTGTCTTTTTTGAGTCGGATGATTCCGCCAAGTTAAATGTGTAAATGAAATAGAATAAAATTGCAATTGCAATGACTTATTTTAGTTTCAGTACATTATGGAGCATGGAGCATGTCCAAGTTGCGAGGACTGAGAGGTGGCTCGTGAGGACTGCAGCGCTCCTGTGGTGGATCAATTATGAGTGAGAGGTCCTCTCGAGTTATTTGTGTTGCTGCTGAATTGTTCTCTCACATGATTTCGTCGCGACAACAACTAATCGGTTGTGTTTAGGTCTTGTGTTGCACCCATTAGAAAGGAGGGTACGATGACGACGGTAGCTCTAATCAGGTTGATCGCTCTTGGTCTATTGAACTTTACATACCTTGTACTGTCAGCATATTACCTTGTACTGTCAGCATATTACCTTGTACTGTCAGCATATTACCTTGTACTGTCAGCATATTACCTTGTACTGTCAGCATATTATTCGTATAATTGTTATGTTTATTTGTCCATCTTCCCTTCTCCCCTCCAAAGGGGACCGGGAAACTCACAGATAGCACGAAACGCGACAGTATATTTATCACATCTCGGTGGTGTTATGTGAGCGAAAGTTTATCTATTCTGAAGCAATGGTTTTTATTGAAAGCCTGCTACAGATCATTTACCAAGAAACTGCTCGTTACCTATTAAGGGAACAGTCGGCTCAAATGACTCCGTGTCGGCTTCAGTTTACATCATTCAGCGCTCCAGCGCCTCTCAGCGCTCCAGCGCGTTGAGATATATGGAAGAGAACTTCATGAAGAGGGATGGCTCTGTATACTACATGGACGCTGTTGTGTTCTTCAGTGCGGCGTGCGTGTGTGCCAAGTAGGTCATGTCTGGAGCCCCACCATGGTTCAAGCGTTGTCGTAGCGATGGGGCACAGTAGCCTGGGGTGATCCGAGACACCTTAGGCGAAGCCAATTGAACCGAGGAGGTAGCGGCTCTCTGTAAAAATCTTATAAAAATAGGGGACTAAAGAGCAGGAAGAAGAGCCGCTCTCGGTACCCCTCTTATAAGAAGAGGGGAGAAAAGCGCAAAAGCTGGCCTCGCCTTTGCGCGCGGGGTAAGTGGCGAAGATGGGAACCCCCCAGCCCATTCATTGCATTGTCCCAAAGTCGGTGGAGGTCGCGTTGGTCCCTTCGAGGGCTGCTTGAGCCGTTGAGTTGCCCTGACGTTTTGTTGTTCCGGGGAGGCTTACTCAAGGCGGCACGGATGGCACTCGCGGTGGTTTTTGTGGGTACTCGGCACTATAATGTGCCGCGAGCTGGACCCCACCGTGGGCCGGTAAAGGCGCGTAAATGCGTCAACAAAAAATAAAGGCATGCCAGGAACGGTGCATACATCATTCAGGTAATGGCTACAGGTACTACGATACGTCACATGGGCTCCCACTGCGCCATATTGAATGACTAAATAATAAGTTCTAGTATCAGGGCGAAAGATGACACTGCCACTTAATAGACGCCAACAGTTTACAACTGTAGAGTACGAGGATATCGTTCTATCATGACGTCTTCCAACGGAATGTGTCCGACAGGATCGACGAGGTAACCCACACTTACATACCGGCATCTAGTCACAGCTACGCTGTCGTATCTCGTGCGGTCCTTAAAACTCTCATGTCTGGGGCTGGATCAGCGGTATACTAACGAGTAACTTACGTACTGTGCCAACTAACTTTACGAAAGAAAGAAAAAGTATTATACTAGTAAATGTAAATATACCTACTGCTACATATTAGTAAGTGAAAATATACGAGGACTTACTATTTTATGCTAAAACTGTAAGTTTACATACGCTATATACTAATATGTGAAAATATATTTGCGGATATCGAAGCTGAGATGTCACCGAGGGTCATCTATACACACGCTCTCTCGAAACTGCGGAGGATCCTTGACATATGACGGAATACAGTTTCGATACAAGAGGCTCTCCACAGTACGCCTCTGCGGAACTCTACACACTCGTGTGAGAAACTTTATATCCTTATTTATTCTGAAGGGATAAGTTCCATGTCTCTTCAATAAAAAGAGTCTAAAATTTCTCAAGAGTTCGCACATATTTGTATAGTAAATGCAAAGATGACACTCTGAATGGAAATTTAATTCTCACTGCACGGCTTGTCGCAGCAGCAACAGGAAAAACTAAATGCATCACCTCAAATATGCCCTCGCATGTTCATAACACACAAGACGTGCTTCTTGCATTAATCGAAACAACAAAGTAATTATAAATATACGGGTACTTGTCATGACATCTGTCAATGTAAGGCTTGTGAAACGTTGGGAATATAAAATACATAAATCAACCTCGATAAAATCTGTGAAATATGAGGAAAGTGTCAGTCGCCGGCTCTTGCTCTATCACTCGTGATTCAATTAACTGAAAGGTTTCTGTCAATATTGGGTTTAGATCGGACATACACGATTGTACATAAGTTTCGTGACTCCTTCAGCTAGTAGATATTGTTGATATATTTGTTCAGACACTAGCGATATGCCCCGGCCGTGCTCAGGTAGCTGATATTGCTATTACACTACTCCTATGTGTCATTAAGGGACTATTCATATCAGTTTCAACGGAAATATTCATTCAAACGTAGGCCAAAAGTGACGGTAGTTGAAATTCTGCGCTTTAACATAACGTTGCTCCAACGACGTTCCATTTCAAGCTCTATTGGGTTTAAAATTCATGTGCTGTCACTAATGTATTTTGGATCACAGTGCAGCGAAACGCTGTGCTGATTGTGTGACTGACATAATTTAATTGAAATAGAAGACATTTACATTTTCTATCATTATTATGAAAAAGTAAATACAGTTTCGCGCCGTGGATCCACTGTTTCTCTGTCACTGCTGCGAGCCTGGTGACTGACGTCCGACTTCATAGTGCCTACCCTTCACCACATATTAGATTAAAGATGCCATTACTTTATAATCGCATTGGGCTGGCACGACCACCCCCTCTTCCACCAGCACACAGTTTTTGAACTTTCGGTAGCATATGCGTCCTGCCCGGGTTATTTCTTTTCACTTGGTTGTGTGGATGTTTATGGGCAATCTACATTCAATAAACCACTTTATCTGCCTCCTTATGATATAGATAAACAAAAAAGAAACAATTTTGTATTGTTACATATACTATCAGTGCACATAGGTATGTGCATGTGAACATATAACGCTTAAAATCCAATAAATTATTTAATTACTTCAGCTATTGTTGAAAAGTACTCACTTCAATTTATTTTATATGTTCAGTTTTTTGAATCAAACAATATAAAGAACAAGGAACTTCCTTATTGTCTATACATAACCCTATTTCTGTAAAGTTTGGAATTTTGTTTGCCATGAAAGAAAAATGATGAAATCGGATACTGTTCCGGTCCGTGTGTATAGGCGAGCACAACTCAACGGCGTGGCGACTGACGTCCCAGTACACACACACACACACACACACACACACACACACACACACACACACACCCACACACACACACACCTGACTGGAGGTCATCCATTAAGTAAAGCACACAATCCATTAAGTACAGTTTCATTCCTATGCAATGAATTAATGCAAATTAGATATCTATTCTTTATTTCCCGAAAGCTCAGGTACAGTTATATTTGTTTGTTTCAGAAATATATTTTGTGTAAATTAAAGACTCTACTTCCGAAAACAATTTCTAATGTTTAGTATATAGGTTAACGAATGCGTAAGTGCCTTTTTATACTATCAATGATTTTTCTTAGATAAACAATTACAAAGGTTAAAAAGTACAATCTATGCAGCAAAGTCTATTGTTAATGTCTCGAAAATTTTGTACTTTTGTGTAAAATAAAATTTCTAATTCCGAAATAATTTCTAAGATTTATTCTATATACCATTATTGATATCAATTCGATATCAAAGTGATTAATCCAATTGATTAATGGTGAATTTCAATATAGTAATTTTCATTTTAACTTGATGTAATTTTATTCTGTTATGTTTTGGTACCCAAAAAAAGTCATCACTCTGAGTTTAGCACAGAGTAGATGTGAGTGTCGCTTACCCTGTCAGGGGTAGTTGATTCAGAAAATATGGGGCAACAATTGGAGATCACATTCTGTTTACCCCTTCAAGGAATATGCGCTATTTACATGTCCGTAGTAATAGCGTATATTCTCATTCCCTGTTCACGAATTACTTTATTTATAATTTATATTTTCTTTCTGCATGTATTATTTATCATATTAAACACACCTTCATATATCTATCTACATTGATGTTAATATATGGTATTACGTGCATCAAGGCCTAAATTAGTTCAGCTAAAAGATAACACGACATTAATTGACTGTTAGGCGGTACGAAGATAGATAGATGAAAGCTTTATTTACAATCACAAGTTTAACAGCAAAAACACTATGAAATGAAGAAATCCTTTTTCGAACACCTTTCTGACAATAAGTGTATGTAAGCATGCGCTGAAACAACGCCTTTAGTTATTTCAGTGAAAAAAAAAGGCATTAAAGCCAAAAAATGTTTGTTAAATAGTCCTACTTATTTTTGTTGCCAATCTCCTGATCCGAAGCAAAAGTTTCATTAAAAATGTTTGCGTAGAATTTAAAACGCTCAGTTAATGTTACAGATCGGGGGCAGCGCGGATTAAGTATAAAACATTTAACAAAAACGCAACAATGGAGTGACGGATCCAATCACAGAAGGGCGAGACAACGACGGGACGCTAATGCCTACCAGTACATCTTTCAAAGTTGTACCCGTCATTATCAGCCCTCGACGCTCGATTCAGCAAACGATATGCGCATAAAATCGAAAAGCCTATAATTGGAAAGAATCATATTTATACAAAAGTACATTCACACCCTTGGTGAATATCTGCAATAGATATGAATACATTATAGATTTTATGATAGTATAGAGTAGACACATGCTGCAGCCAATAGAGCTCTATACTATTACAGTAAAATCTACTTTCCAATCACACATAATTTTAACTAGAACTTGTTTCCTTCCCGGAGGCGGTCAATCTTGTTGTAGATAATTGGTTTAATCGGTGCGTCCTATGACTTGCTCGATGGTTAAGATTTATTGATTACCGCTCGTGTGTCAGTCGTGTGTCAAAAATTTACAATTAAGGAGACGGAACTTATACATAATTGACATTAAACTGGCAGGTGTCGGCCGGTGCGTCGCAGCTCTTGCTGTGACCCCGCCGTAAGGTGATTTAGTATAAAGGTATGATGTCGCGCTGAGTGCGGTTTGTGAGATGAGATGACGCGGGGGAATCTGCGGGGTGCAGCTTGTAATTAAGACAATGTATATTTTTAAATAGTTTGTTTGTACAAGAATTCAGTTCCGCGAATCCGTGTTTTGGTTGTGGTATTGTGGGAGCGAGGTTCAGCCAACGTTACCCACAAAAGCTCTCATTAAAAGCTCATATATAAAGCTCGAATGTAAAATTGAAGAATGAAAATTGCCTATTTCTTTATTCACACATTTTCCGCCTTCTTATTCCTGATTTTCTATCGCGAGGCCGATAGATAGTTGAAGTATATATTGTGCTCTACGTTCATTATGCAGTGTAGTCAGAGGCCTTCTATATCTCCTCTAATTGGCTATAACACAATATGACTAGGCAGTTCTATCACAAATTGTGCAAACAATCTGTGCTCCGAGGTACCAACTTTCTTTTACTGTAATGGTTTTCTTTTTTATAGTATAAAAAGCGCGGAGGGCAAACCAGAAATCGGAGACTTTCCGTGACTACCGACGCCTATGAACATCCGTATAATTATGCCGCTGCGTTGTCCTCTTTTCCCCTTCCCTCCAATGGGCTACCGGCTACTCACAAATACACGAAACGTGACACCTGTGACTTTATACACCGACAGATGTCACTCTCGCTCACATGATACATGTTTACCCCGGTCGTACTGGCCCAATTCCGCTGCAATGCAGCATGACACTACCACTTATTGGTGATAGGCGATTCAAGTGCAGTGAAGCGCAGGAGTCCTTCTGACTACGACTATTTCTTAAAAAAAATAAGGAAATTATTTTCCATTTTTGTGATTCTAGACAAGGTGACATCTATATTATAACTAGGCATCTTTAGCATAGTACTGATATTAATTATGTACCAAATATAATTAGAGTAGCAAACAAGAACGACAGTTCTCTCACTTAACCGCCCCTAGCAATATGACAGACTCGAGCACCTAACTGCTTCCACAGACCGTCTCGTCTGCACGGAATATGGAGACAGGGCCCCAGCGTCGAGGAGCTGAAGGTAAGCGTCTGCAGCAGACAACTGAAGCGCTGCTGTTAGTTACAACACACCGGGCACAAGGATAATTCGCCGTGTGTGGTCGAGACGGTCCACTTCGGGAGACTCGAGGAACTTCTATTGGATAACGAATATTAATGTTATTAGGTAGCAATATACCACAAGACCGCACGACAAAATTTGTAATTACTGTAACATCAGTCCTCAATACATACATATAAAACTCTTAAGTCATACAAGAGTCTTCAAGTTGATTAAGATAAAAATTGTAGGGTTTTTCTAATTATTTGACTCATGGGTTCGAGTTATTGAATTAATTTTCTCGTAATGATGTTGCAATATAATGTCATCATTCCCCCTTCAGCCAGGATCAAACAAGGACATCATTAAAGAGTATTTAAACGAGTTTTCAACAATATGAGGTAAAAGAAAATCTTGTCTCTCTCGATGCTCCGCGCACACGCCCGGAGCCCGCGGCCCGGGGCCCCCGCTCGTACGAGGCTGCTGTTACAACTTGTGTGAATAATTTTCTACAATTAGCTTTTCTTCAATATCGGAAAGCTTCTTCTTTCTGTGAAAAGTTTGCGAGCCGTAAACAGTTTCCATTGTCACTGGCTAATAACGGGGCGTGGCTCGCGGTGATACAAGGGCGATCTCGTTTGTTGAACTGAGAGTGAATAAAGTGGACTTCATCGATTAGCGTAATGAACAAATTCACACTTAGAGATTTTATGTTTTTAGAGTCTCTACTTATTTCTAGGAAACTTTTCTTAGAACTAGGAAACTAGCTTTAGATATTTTCTGTAATAAATGCATATTCATTCACGCTAAAAATTTTAGCCAAACCTACTTACTGAGAATGGATTTGGCTGAATTGTGGCACAGATATTGATCAACCTAAAATACTTTTGGCTCTCTAATCTGTGCGTGCCGTGGTATAGAATTAACACAGGTACAGGGAAAAGCACTCTTTAATAATGAATATTTATAAAAATATTCTAAACAGCAATAAAATAACATTAGTACCAATTCCAGCGAGATACGAAACGTGTGCCTAATAGATCTGCGACGTTTGTAATGACATATTATGAATAAAATTTCTTGCTTGTGTTTCATGTAAACAAAGCCAAATACTAACAAAAGGTATCTTAGTAGTACTTTTATGGGATTGAGAAATAAACGAAAAATTAATATTGGAAATTCGTATTTAACAAGTAGGTATAAAATGGATACCTCTAATATATTACTAATGTATATTTGTAAATAGATGATAATTATCTATGAAACTACAACACCAGATTATTGAATACTCAGCGCGCATGTTGTATCTACAACCCGTTAACTTATATTTACACAAAAATTCAATTTATTTAATTAGAAAACATTTCAAATATTAATATTATTTTATTTAAATTCATATTTTATTTGTTCAAAAGTTTTTACAGGCACGCCATATGTGTCTTATTGCAGGTATTTCCTCTCATGTATTTATGTTGTCGATATCTTCCAAGTCCATCGAACCCAGCGAATTGCGTTATTATTAAATAATCTTTAATAAACTGATATAATCATACCAATACTCATAAAAGTTCTCGATATAGTGATACTATCACTTTAGACCTTAAGATTTGAAACGCAGCTTAAAATTTAAACTAGTGCAAGCCCAAATTTCGAACTATATTTTGGTCGACTTACCTGAAACCACGTTCATAAAACGAAATCGCGTTAAACTAGTACGTGGTTTGTAATAAGGCGGATACTATTTTTCAATACAAAAGAAACAATTCTGTGCAGATTCATCAGGGAATTTAATTTGTTTCTTAATAAAAAATAAAGAAAACGTTTTCCATTTCCGCTGGAGAAACTGGTTATGACGGATTAAACAGAACCTTTTGTTTGCTGTATTCATTTATATGTTGCCGTTATAGCAATCATCATCATTAATCTAACGCTAAGTGCACGGAGCTTTAACTATTCACGAAATTGTGACAGTGTTATCGGTGAACAGGAACCAGGTGCACGCGCTCATCTACAAGCAGGACACCGGTCTACCGGAGAGTCTACCGGCGCCCATATACATATATCTAATTACTATGCAAATGCCTTGCCTTCCTTTATTTACACTCTAATTGGCCACAGAAAACTCACAAATTACACAAAACGGAACAGCATAACTGTCTTTTTACGACGTGTTAGGTCAGCGAGAGGTACCTCTCCGTACGCATCGCCTCTGTCATTATATTTTCAATTCTATTTATTATTCTATTGAGACAATTAGATCATAGCTAACAGTCATCGCCTGGCACAGTGTATGTGCTATAAGGCTCCTGTAGGCAGCGAGTGCACTATACTTACAACACTGTGCAGGCAGGTGTCATGTCGCGGTTCTGTATTCAGCGCTCTTCGAAAAGCTTTGCACATGCGAGGCGATGACATTTTTTTTATTTTATATATTTTAATAGTATATGGGGAAAACGAGTAGCTGCATCCTTTGGAAATCTTCATAATTGGTATACCTCCTATGGGTCCTTCTGGTCTCCAATGGGCCGTCGAAGACTCACAAATCCCCGCAATGTAGTAATAACAATATCTATTGTACATAAGTTACGACGACGCTTGCACAATCTCTGCGTGTCTTTGGCGTCTAGCGAAATGACAACTGAATATTTCAACAACTTGTATAAGACGCATTCATCAAAGTTTCAGAGTGTCGTGTTCGCCGGCTCTCAGCCGAAGTTAGCATGATAACGTGACACGCGGACTGCGTAAACAACGTGACAGCGTGACAGAATGAACAGTGTGTTTCGTTCATCAGATGTGGTTTGTCTCAGAGGTTTTTGCAGACAGTTAATGCCTGAAATCAATATCGTTTTGAGGTTTGGTCTCATGTTAATTTTAATGATAAACCTTTGTTAACCTGCCACTGAAGAATACACCTCTTCCATTAAAAATCAAAGCAATTGATCTCCGCCAAAGATTATTTTGTCCGGGTCTTCTCACTCACAAGCCCTCGGAATGACGGCCATCACTTCGTGTTTCATGCATTATGGGAGTTTTGTGACGGCCACATCGACCACGTAGGTACTTTAGAGGAAGAAAGGAAACAGGACTGCATAACAATTATGAGAAATTAAAAAATCTAATTATGAGAAGGAAACGCTACATGATGCGGATATCTATGGGCGTCGGTAATCGTCAAAAAGGTCTGATTGTCAATTTGCCCTTACAATAAAACGTCTATAGCCGTTGGTGATCATAAAAGACTCCTAATGCTCGCTTTCCTCGGTATACTGTTAAAAGACATTATAACAGCAGCGTCTGACGATATCGATATCGATTTGTCGCATGATGTTGCTTTAATCCTTTAGAGAATAGCGCTCTTGGGGTAACGATCATCATCACCCTGTACTCGTCCACTGTCGAGGAGCTCTTGTACTACAAGCTGACAGCTGATCTCATGCCTCGCGCCAGGAGCTCTTGTACTACAAGCTGACGCAGCTGATCTCATGCGTCGCGCCAGGAGCTCTTGTACTACAAGCTGACGCAGCTGATCTCATGCCTCGCGCCAGGAGCTCTTGTACTACAAGCTGACGCAGCTGATCTCATGCCTCGCGCCAGGAGCTACTGCACAAATATTGTGACTCATGATGTCGAGTATACTGAACTGAACAATGACATATTTATACTAAATTGCATGTAAATTACTTCCATCAGTAATTCAGAAAAGATTGCTTGTGTTTATAGAAACTTTTCCAAAGTGTAAATGTATTTGAAATCAAGATGACTCGTTATATTAATTACCAATTGCCGTCACATAGAAATAGGAGAATGAGGGAACAGGGGGTGCACTTGTGCTCCATAATATGTCCAACCCACGTGGCTAGTCTCTGTAGAGATGGCCGCCGTGGATGACATACGGCTGGGGCGACAATATTGATATTACATATTCATTAACAAAAAACATTCATATCGTATCATTTTGTTTCGATTAATCAGAAGGTTCCTTTGCAGAGGTTTATAGTTGTACATTATAGTTTATACATGATGCGAACAATTTCGTTAAAAGTTTGATCGTGTCAAAATGACAAACTAACATACCTACCTGCTTTACAGTATAGGCAGGACAATCTATTCACTTTATATACATTTTCTAATTATTTATTGACACCACCAACAATATACACAACGTGTAATTATGTACGAGCCACCAGCTTCAAGCGCTTCAGTGCTTCCATTTCAAGTTCTGTTCATCTCCAACAAAACATGACACTGAAGTATCTTGTAAGTAAAGTTTACGTAAGTAAGTACTCGTAGAGAGTACGACGCTACATATTTATACTTTTTATTTCTTTATTTTGATACTGAACTGGGTTGAAACTAAGATATGGGAATACAAAGTGTGTACAGGTGTCTGAGTTCAACATATGGATGTTGTACGTTTAGTGTCAACATCTAATTGACAATGTTGCAAAAGAGAAGCTTAGATTTTAATTTAACAAATAATAAAATTGACCGTAGTAACCCTGTCCTGATATTAATTTGTAAAAAGTAAAGATGTAATGCCGTTAAAAGTATTTTATTCGAATTGCTATTAAGTATTATTCCTTGTTTCTAGAATAATCAATTGAAGTGTATGTTTTGATTCAAAAAGGATAATGACCGATCTCCAGGTGCTAATGTAAGTCCTGATTAACCCGAAAATTTTAATAATAACTACGAAAATCTGTTCCTACATTTTCGGTTAAAAACCACTGACAATTAAATAATTCATTTTATTTCAACAAAACCATTCATAAATACTATAGTAAGTTACGTGTTCGTTTTAGGAGCTAAATAGTGAATCAAGGGAACAATTTGAAACCGCAGTATTGAAAATGGTTGCCACACACGCACCCAAGCACGCACGTACGCACGCACACGCGCACGCACGCACGCACGCACGCACGCACTCACGAATGCACGTACGCACGCACACACTTGAAACTGTGGTTTACGTAGCCGATACTTTTTAATCTTGTAAATCAATGTTTTTTTTGCCATATTTTGTGTAACATCCGTGCGAAGCCGCTACGGGCTGCTAGTCATATTATACTGGCGATAGTTTGTGTGTTGGTATTTACTAGAAATAAATAAAATACTACTAGACACATTTAGTTTTAGTTTTGCTCAAATATATAATCTGGAATAACATAAAAGTGTACTTTATCTCAAAAAAACAATAAAAATTCCTACAATAGGTCTCCCAGTTTTTCTTGGGAAACAAATTACTCGGATGAAATTGCTCATTTTCAAGTGACATATGATATGAGATTAGTTTTTATTAAAGTGAATGTTAATAACAAAGTTAGAAGGTGATAGGGACGTCTGACAAGTATCAAAATACGATCGGCTCCTGAAGTTGAACCCACACCGTGGGTCTCCTGGACACGCTCTCCCAACTGTGAGGACACGTGACTCATGACATAAGAGACCCTTGTGAGCTCTCCGCAGGACCTCTCAGCGGTACCCAAGAAACTCATTTCATAAACTTGATCTCGTTATTTTCCAGGGTTCCCCCTTCCGATAAGAACTTTGCAAATTTATCAAGGGCTTGCACAAAACTAATTTGTGAAAGTGCAGAGGTGAAATGAGGAATCGAAATATAATGGTCACTTCATTTCACGACTCCAGTTAAGAGCGCGGTAATTGAATCTGTGGGCGCTTTGAGTGAAACGCGACGTCTACGGCTTTTGTTATCGTAGCTCTCCAGTCTCACTCATCAGCATTTCATTATAGTTTACTTTTTTCTACCCTGTTGAGTCGGTGAAGGGCAATGCTCTTTTTCGAGCGTACGTTGCTTTCCAAGTTCCTGGCTAGAGTCCAAACAGTCTGTCGGACAACTGATTCAGATATGAAGTGCAGCTGATTCATACATAAATAGAGCGTTCTTTGTTGTACATAGCACTTCGTATATTTAGCTTCGTTTCGACATAACATGCTTCAAACTGGGATAATAGAAGATAACAAGTGTGTAGCTAATTATCATATCTTATGATCGAATCGGTTCGCTGTTACTATCCCAAAAGGGACTTGGCATGAATATGCGCTGTTGTTGTTTCTGTTGTTATGGTAAAGCGTTCTCATTATGTTCTAAAGTGATCCGCTTATAGTTATCGTACTGTTGTTGTACGAATACATTGACCAACACACACTTGATATTGAAAATTGATATAGCGGTTCGTTGAACCCATCGAAGGCAATGAATTTATTTGAATCGCAAAATTTCCCTGCGCTTCATTCGTTATGAACATCACATATCTGATATCTAAACGCTGTTCTTGGACTAACCACGAAACTTTCTTATAAGACTTAACT
>JAFELO010001146.1:0-13120 GCA_017140195.1 Eumaeus atala
GATATGGACTGGAACAACTGTAGCAGTATGACACTGACAGTGACTGGGACAATGCACAAATATATTGTCAACGCGACTGATTAGTGGACGACAATTTAGACGCTTCACAAATCAAGCTACTATATAACTACAAATACAACTGATCATAAAATAAGGGCGTAACAAATGGATACAACTCTAAGGTTTATATGGGCCATGTTCCTTAAATGCTCATACAATAAAGTTGAAATGTTAAAACATGTATATTATTTCACTCGTGTGAAGTCAAGTGCTCAAGAAAATCTAAAATCCTTTAAAAATGTTATTTATACAACTACAATCACCCGCGCCCGCTGATATCAACAACATCTGTTTTTTTTAACGGAGGTTCCGGAAATGCGTTGCCGGTCTTCCAAATATGAATAAACTATTTTCTTGAAGATCCCTCAGTCGAAATGATCCGGACAGCTGGCAGCTAGTTCCATAAGGACGAGGTGCGCAGGAGGAGATAGCGTTTCAAGCGCACGGGAGGAGGCTGCTCTTTATACCCCTCTTATAAGAAGAGGGGACTACAGAGCAGGAGGAGGAGCCGCTCTTTGCACCCCTCTTATAAGAAAAGGGGACAAAAGAGCAAAAGAAGGCGGCGCTTTTGAGCTCGGGGCACGGGGCGAGTATGGGGACCTCACCCCATTGCACTGTCCCAAAGTTAATGGGGGTTGTCTTTGGTGGACGACATCCCCGTCTGTGGAGGTGGCGTCGTTCCTTATATATTATTTATAACATTATAAATGCGGAGGCGTATTGTGCGGCTGTAGAATGACGCGAGCATCCAGGGCACGCTCTCTAGAATAGAGCCCTCGATATACAGCGGACGGGAAATTGCAAGAGGAATATGACGAGACAGAACGGGGGATATTCTCTAGTTATTAACAACCATAGTTATGAAATGTAACATCTAAGAGCCGGTATTCTTAATAACAAAGCAAGTTACATTTAATCACCTCGGCCAGAGTAAAGAACATGAGTAGTATTGTCATACCGCAGGGGGACAAAAGAGCGATGTTGCCACAAGTGCAGCGGTATGCGTATGTGTGTGTGTGTGTGTGTGTGTGTGTGTGTGCGCGCGCGTCTCTGTGTGCGTATGCGTGTGCGTGTGCGTGTGCGTGTGTTCGCTCCCGGTTGAGCACCACTCCGTGGCTATCGGCGACCTCTGACCGCGCATCCGCCCGTCTCTCGTCTCTTTTGAAGCGCCCGCGCATCTCCGTTGATAACCGAGAGCGGGACAATAACTCAGTAGGAGCGTCCATATATAGAACGCAGACGCGCTGCTGGCGTGACGCGTGACGCGTGACGTGCCGGCCAGCCGACAGCAGATAGCGCCCACAGCCGCCCATTCATCACAAGTGACAGGGGTCAATGAGTATCTTTGCAACAGGCCGTTCTTCACTTCTCTCCATATGACACTGCAGGTGTCCGACAGGTTGCATTAATAAGAGATGTATTAGCATTTAGTGTGGCTGCCGGCGTCCATAGACATCCGTACATATGTTATACAGATGAGTTACACTCCTCTTTACCGGCGGGACCGCTTACTCACAAACCTCGCATCACACGACAGCATATCTGTCACTTTACGGCAAATGGCACTTTACTAATTATTGCGATTGACATATAATAAATCCCATGAGAATTATGAGACCGGACACGTTTGGCTGTGCACATGTTTCCTAGTTAGCTCGTATAAATATTCAATCGCTTGCATCTGCATCGACTGGCTGCTCACTTATGCGTTCCCTCTCATCAGGCTGCAGGGCGCAACACCCGGATGACCGCGGGCCGCGTGAGAGCGCGCCCGGCAGCTGCGGGTATTCCCCGCACGTCCGCTCCTTGGCACCCATCAGCTCACGGCGCTATTGACGCTCGCGACTTTCGCGCACTTCCTCGTAAGGTTCTGAGTGATGCGTGTGGCAGCAGAAGCGCCGCGCACCGCTATCGGGATATCTTCACACTGCACCACCTCAGATATTAGAATTTTTTGTTGAAACTAAATGTTGTTGTACCTAGCTATACCTGGTTTGCTTATGCCCATCTTAGCCTTAAAGTGTGGCCACACTTAAGCTATTGTGTGTAGGATTGCAATAATTATCATAAAGTAAAGTCCTCCCGGCCTAATGTCGGCTGCGGCGGCCATCTCTATAGCGCCTAGCCACTAGCCATTTTGTTTTATACACTTTGTTATTGGAGGGCGGTAAAACGTATGATTTAAGGACACACAGGCAGGCAGGTGTGCAGTCGCCGACGCCCTTAGACATCCACACCACCAGATGCTATGCAGAATTCATCACCATGTCCCAATGGGCCACCGGAGTCTCACAAAATGTAGGAAACCTGACAGCATAGCCTATTTGTTTTGTTTCTCGCTGGGAAATGATCTTAGGCATGCCCACCAGGATAGGGAAAACATGGTGTATATGTAACAGCCGGGACCAAAAACAGCTCGCCCCAGCCACTAAACCCCAGCGATGTTCCTTCTCAACCGCAACTAGGATACGCCGGAGCACCATGTTGCTGAACCGCCACCGCCAGCAGGCGCCTCGGGGGCTCCTCGGGAGAGTTCGGTGGACAGAGCGCATCGTAGGGCACAGTTGGCGTCGGTCTTATGAAATGCTATCTCACAAGAATCAAGTCCAAATGAAGTTTCTTAGGTTATCATTAAAATGACAAATAGCTAATTTACAACTTGACTCCTCACTTTCACATAATTGTTTCACATTTATCATTTCTATCAGGAACCTGACAAACCAAAATTGTTAGTTCCTCGTAAATTTTAATAGTCAGGAATTTAATAGGAACCTGTGAAGTCGGCACTTAACGTCGTTAAATAAATGTGCGGATCTTTCGGAATGCGCAGAGTCATTTCATTATTGTAACAAGATCGAAAGACGCAAGAAGAACAAGCTGTCTATTTTGCCGACGCTTCGACGCCGAAGCAGTGGGCAGTGCTTGCTGGCTGTTGGTTGTTGGCCGACAGGCTACTGGCTGCCTGAGCCGTACTCGCCTGCATGTGTACAGTTTGTGTTTTATTTAAGCGTGCTAATCAGTTCGGTGCGGAAACAGATGCTGGTTTTTATAACTCCACTTGTGTGAGGCAATAAATAAGCTATTGCACATAAATAAATCTGTTTGGCACTAGACGGCGTCCACGCTACACGAGCTATTGGCAGGTAATGGTGCGTGAATATAAACGTGATTAGCATTTCACACGGCTCTGGCGCCCTGTGCTGTTAAGCGGAGCCCGGCGCTGCGCGGTCCACGGCGCATACGGTAAGCGACTGTGTACTGCGGTGACGGCCGTCAGGCGCAGTCGGTTAAGGTATAGCTATTATGTAGTACAAAACGAGTTTGTTACGTCGTAGTTCTTGTCGTGCCTAGTTGTTAAATCCAGTATATGTGAGCCCTCCTTTGAAATGCTATCGTCTTCCTTGCAATAGATATTGCAACTCGTTTATATTAACTACCGATCCCCATAAACATCCACGCAAGTAGAGCACACTCGAGGTCGTCGCCAGTGCGTTGTGACAGGAGAGGTAGGACCTACAGTAGATCTATTTTGTCGTACGTATGTAGATATAGTTATAGAAACAATAAATTAGTACAAACTGTGTATATATTTATAAGGCAGTTAGTAAGCCGCTCGGGGCTCACAACTGACGTAGGCCACGTCGCATGCATATGCATGCGCGCCACATTAGCATTTGCGCGAGCTCGCTACTGAATAGTGTATGGCGTCTGCTGGAGCGGAAGCGATCCGAGTAAACAAAAACATCTTCATGCATCGCAGCTAGGGCTGGCACATGCTCGTGCGCCGCCTGGCTCCGTTACAGACCAGTTGAGTTGTAACACAGTCCGTATGTTACAATGTAAAGATTATTTGTGCAGGTTGGTAAAGGACGCAGCTTCAGACAGGCGGGGCCGTGTGGACGCCACGACACTTACTTGATACGTACAATACATTTTAAAATTGAGTAACAGCCACCTCTCGAGTGAGGCATCGTATAGTAGTCCTGCAGTAAATTCTACTTGGCATTTGCTGATATGAATCTGAATTTTTGATCGTACTAGAAAACAGAACTCATGAACATATAAAGCATTAGTATAACATGTCTTCCAGCGGTACGCGACTGCGTACTGAAGAAGAGACATCATATAACAAGTAACAGAGAAACTGAGACCAGAGAACAGAGTACAGAAAATAATGAACAACATAATAACTTCGGTAGTACGCGCAGGGACGTGGGCGCATCTCTGTGCTGTGTGTGAAATATGTTACGCAGTTATCATAAAACAGTAAATGATAGCTTTGGTCTTATCTTTAAGTTTTGTGATTGTAAAGGCCGCTCTTCCAGCTACTTTGTAATATAAGGCTCGATTTTACATTTTCTAACGAAAACGAAAAGGTCCTAATTTGCGTATTAGAAACTTAACCAGAAAATAAACTGCAATTTTCGTGACATGTGACAGTGTCGGTGGTGTAATGTGAGGTAGATACCCCCCGCTCGCCGTAATGCAGCAGTGCACTGTCTCCTACTAAGGTGATGCGCGAAGGTCACTCCGTAACGAGCTCAGTTCTCAGTTCATCGTAACAAAATTGGGATCTTAAATTCTTCACAAATATTGAAATGAGTGATCTTTCAGTTCCTGTTCTTGTAAAAATCAATAAACTGTTTCCACCTAGTACTGATGTACAATGACGAAAAGAATACAAACTACAAGGAACTTTTAAAGCAAGTGCCTACGTATACAAATGTTTTGTAATCAAATATCGCGTCCATCAGTGTCGCAAAATTAGCCCTTTTTTTGTTGACGTGGAGAAACGCATTTACGCGCCTTCACTGGCCCTGGGTGGGGTCCAGTGGTGTGTGGGGCTCGCGGCACATTATATAGTGCCGAATACCCCCGTAAACCACCGCGAGTGCCACCAATGTTGCCTTTGATGAGGTGCCCCGGAACAACAAAGCATCAGGGCACCTCGACGGCAAGTCAGCCCCCGAAGAGACCGACGCCACCTCCACAGATGGGGTGTCCCGCACCACAGGACAACCCCACCGACTTTGGGACAGTGCAATGGGGTGAGGTTCCCATCCTCGCCCCTTGTCCCGTGCGCAAAAGCACCGCCACTTTTTTCTTTTTGTCCCCTCTTCTTATAAAAGGGGTACAAAGAGCGGCATCTCCTCCTGCTCTTTAGTCCCCTCTTCTTATAGGAGGGGTACTAAGAGCCGTCACCTCCTCGGTTCCATTTTCTTCGCCCAAGGTGTCTCGGATAACCCCAGGCTACTGAGCCCCACCGCCACGACAAGGCTTGAACCGTGGTGGGGTCGCGCTGTGTTAAGTCAGTAGTCCTTACAATCTCGATACTTAACTCCAAACACCGATGTGCAACAACAATAAAAGGCAATGTAACTAAAAATAACATTTTAGGAATTATTTCAGGATACTTACGTGATTGTGTTTTCTTTTGTTGAAGAATGAAATGAAATGCCTATTGAAATGTGTTAAGAAACCTGTCTGTCGGCGTTAAGTTACAGTTAACCTTCAGGCGGTTCCGCTGGGCCTGGGA
Source organism: Eumaeus atala (assembly GCA_017140195.1). NCBI lineage: Eukaryota > Metazoa > Arthropoda > Insecta > Lepidoptera > Lycaenidae > Eumaeus > Eumaeus atala. The sequence continues at coordinate 5,597 of JAFELO010001146.1, forward strand.
GGTTAGCGCGTACCATGCGGGGGCGGCGTAAGTGAGGCGTGACCGGATATACGTCATGTAAATGCCCAGTTTCGTCCGTGTAGGAAGACCAGACGCTAGCAGCGGCCAAAGCAAAGCGCGGGCTGTTCTCGCCTCGTTGACCGCTCGGTCCATCTGCGAGCCCATCCGCAGCGCGCGGTCGATACTGCATCCGAGATACATGACTGGGGATTCCCAAGACACATCCTGGCCTCTGAACTTTAGCCGCCCCGGCATGGAGCGCCTCTTGCTGACATATAGCGCCGTCGTCTTATCCACGTTGACGGACATGCGCCACCTGTCGAGCCACTCCGGCAAACGATCCAGCATGCGCTGCATACGCCCAGTTGCGAGCTCCGGCTTTCGGGACGAGGTAACGTAAGCGCTGTCGTCGGCGAACAGCGCGAGCATGACATCCACCTCACCCTCTCCCGAAGGATCGTTGAGTGTGGGGATGTCGTTGGTGTAGGCCGCGTACAGGCAAGGGGATAGGCAACTGCCCTTCACAGAGGAGCCGTATTCACGTATGGCCTTCACCGAGAAGTGCTTCCGCTCCACCGCTACCCGGAAGGTCCTATCTTCCAAGAATGACGCCACTAGTCTCACAAACGCAAGCGGGACGCCGGCGTCCACCAACTTGTACAAGAGTCCCGGGTGCCACACCCTGTCGAAGGCCTTCTCCACATCGAGAAAGACCGCGACCGAGTGTCTCCCCTTGTTCATTTCTACGTACAATTGGTGGATCATCCGCGTCATTTGCAACGTGGTCGAGTGGCCGCTCCGGGAGCCGAACTGTTCATCCCTTATGGGAATGTACAGCCTCAGCCTCCAAAGCAGAAGCCTCTCGAACAACTTAGCGATGTGGGACAGCAGCGTTATCGGCCGGTAGCTTCCGGGCAGGCTTTGGATCTTGCCCGACTTCGGCATAACGATGACCATGCCTACATAACTTACCGCTGTAAACAATATTAAAGCTAATGCTATAGGGAGCGTATTATGTGACAACAGGGGGCTACGGTGTCAAGTCCCCTTGCCTTCCAGCAGCCTGCAGAAGTCTGTCCGATAAAGTATAATAATGCGATGTATTATTGTACACAGTCCTGTTTAGACGAAGATCGCATTCGTCCATTATTGTGTCCGAAAAAGAAGTATATCAGGTAAATGTAAAATAAACTGCCAACAATGTTGCTGAGAATTCTTATTACAAATTTGCGATCTAATTCACAAAGTTGTTCGAAGCCGAATTAATATTTTAACAAAGTTATTTTATTCTAAATTAAACACCAATAACTTTGATTGAACTTTAATTGGCGTTAAAGGCTGTGAAATTGGAAGGAAAGCGCCTGTTTGGTGAGTTACAGTAGGTATACGTCATATAAAGACAAAATCATTCAAGGAAGTCCTACTAATGTAATGTTATAAAAGCGGATGTATTACATTAAGTATGTATCTTCGGTTCTCTTCGCGATTACAACAGAATGTAAGACGTGCGACTCGCTGCCACACACAAGCATGACAAGCTGCTCCCTCGCTGACTGCACACGGCCCGGTAACACGAAGCGTCGTCGAGCCTAGTGACAGCAGATGTATGCGTTCAGGGCGCGAGGACGTCGTCCCCGACAGTAAGGGCGCCGCAGTGTACGGGCAGTGTGTGCACTGTGCACTGTTGTGTGTGTACTTATTTCGACGATTAGGTTTAACGGAGGAAGCAGGTAGTCCTCTACTTCTATAGGACCCAGAGGAACGCCGAGGATGCTCCTTGGCCTCCTCTTGCGCTGGATACGATCCAGTGCGGATGGGAGTCGTTCCATGACTGTGGTGCTTAGCTCCTTATAACAACTGTTCGGATTTCTCTTTAAACCTTTAGGAGTTTTGACGTTATTCGTGTGTGGACAACCCGTGGCCACTACTGTGAACGGTAAGCTCAGGAGAAGGGGCAGGGGGAGCGAGTGCTCTATGCGCGAACACTTCGCCGCTGAGAGAACATTGCGCGTTCGGCCGCAGCACCTGCCGATTGACATATCTTGTCGGAAAGACAATTTCACTTCTTCGCGAAGAAAACATAATATCTCTAAGTACCGAGTTGTACATATTATTTTATTTAATAGAAAATATATGTAATGCAAAAAATAATGAATACCTTTAAGTACCCTGCCCTTGCAAATACGCATGAAGTAAATATCAAGTTGTAAGACATCCGCACAATCTGTATTCTGTACATACGGTGACGAAGCTTAAGGTCAGATTGTGTTCGGGGCTGAACAGGTAAATAAAATTGTTGTTATAAATAGTCAAGCAACCTTCTGGTGAAGCGATCTTTAAAGACAGACCAGGCATCAAATGATCGGGTAAGTACTCAAATTGTGGCGGCTCTGGCGGAATATGCCACATGAAAGTGATAGAAAAAAAATGTAAAGGGACAAGGCGTTGACCAAAATGCAGGATATGTTATTATCAGAAACGCCAGCCTAACTGTTAGAGTAAGAGTGTAATAAAATGTGTGCAGTAAGAGAGTAATAAATTGGTACAGAAGGGCCAAGAGGCGCGACCTCACTTGCCCCGTCTGTAGTATACGCAATATAACTGGTTGTGTGAGAAAGAGATTAACAAACTGTGTGCTCGCGTCTCTTGTCCCGACCGTAACTTTCTCTCTCCACGCACCTGTATCATCCTCCTATGTTCCCTTGGCCTTGTTTTCGTAACGTACTCATCACGCATTTACCAGCTTACAGCCCAAGTCAAGCATGCGTTAAGAAGTTTTACTTCAATAACTACGTTAGAATTGACTGATATAATATGTAACACGTCCACAGCACATCCGCGAACAAAATTTCCATGACTTAATACATTAAATTGTTCGAGCACAGTAAGTGGACCAGCTAACTAGTGTATTGTAGGAAACATATCGCTAATTAGTGCAGTCGTATTAATTTACAAGGAATGATCTCACATGTAATATGTGGTGATATACAACGGGCTCCGTAGACAACTGAGCCCGATGTGACTCGTGGCGGTGCGACCGCGGGGCCGCGGGCGTTCGGTGCGTATACCAGATACTCTCTAGTTAATTCAACGTATTCATTTCGGTTTATTACTCTAAAAGATCCATTTTAGTAGGTATTTTTATTTTTAAAATAGTTGAATATTTTTATTGAATTATTTTAAAAATAATTATAGAATATTTTTTCTTCTCTAAAGCTGTGGTTAGAACACAACAATAACACTCTCAAAGAGAATTTGTTTCGTGTTGAAAACGGCACTTTCAAATTTCAAGCGTTAGCTAGAATATTCTAGCAGACGCCAGAATTAGATGACGTGAATAAAATACATCGGAGGCTGCGCTGTCTGTAGCGGCCTCAGGCGCGCAGTCGCTGCTGGAGACCCCCACTCGTGCCCCCCCCCAGCCCCGCAGCTGGTGTACGAAAATGTCTTGTGAAATAACATCTAGCAGTAGGAAATTGAGATTTTATTCTCAATGACCTACTTCACGTTGGCTCACGCGGCAGCCTCGCCCCTTCTGTAGTATACGCAAATGGTCATTGAGATCAATGTCCTTAGGGACAATGCTTGTCGTCAAGAGGCTCCGGCTGCTCGTGTGACCCCTTATACTATAAATACATAAAATAATAAATAGCTTGTGGATAATCCTGTCCCACAACACGCCACCGCGCTTGGCCTTGCGCGCTGGCTAATGCAACTCGGTGGCAACACCGCACATAGGCAGGGTCAACACCGCACATAGGCAGGGTCAACACCGCACATAGGCAGGGTCAACACCGCACATAGGCAGGGTCAACACCGCACATAGGCAGGGTCAACGTCGTAATGCGCATTCTGACAGTTCACAGTCACAATTTTCCAATGACAATGCCTGAATGTTAGAAGCTGGCGCGATAACGTTCAATGTAGTTCTTTGGGAATATGCGGCGGCGTTGATGTCTTCGACTCTTACCCCCTGTACATTATATACATACCTATATATACATCAGATCAGTAGTTGCCGCTGGCACACACAATGCACAATTTTTCCTCTGTGCCCCGCGACCCGCGCACCGTCATGGTGTGCACACTGCGTCTGATGTGAAAGCGCCTCGTTTGAGGGAGATACTTCACTATTATTGTGACAGTTCACTATTATTGTGATAGTTTACTATTATTGTGATAGTTCACTATTTTGACGTTTTACCTCGTAATAATAAAGTGCCAATGTAATGATCAGTTTTAATGGCTAACAAATAGGCACGGGTAATATTTGCTCATGAACTTGGAAAATATTCCCATCTTAATCAACAGTGGTCACAGCAAACAATCTTTATTAGCAAACATTATAAATGTGCAAATTGAATAAATCTGTTAGTGAATATGTGGGTGTGTGTGAGTGTGCAAGCATCTACACTATGTGTGTGCTGGCACTCCCTCGCCAGGCGACTGCACGCCTCTACCTTCCGCGGCACAAATAACATGTACCACAAATGTCACTTAGTGCTCGTGCTTGTTTTATTACTAATATCCAGTATTAGGAGGTAGGCGTACTTTACTTCATCATTTATTATTCCAAAGGATTAATACGAGGTCATCTCTGAAACAGATGGTCCCAGAAGAAGGCACAGGTGTGGGAACGAACGCCGTGGCTTCAACTCATTCATAGAAGTAACAGATTATTAATAGAAACAAACCTATATCAACATAGTGATATTGGTTAATTTGAGTATAAATATTTGGAGCCAACTAACTTAGAAGTACGCTAGCTGTAGTGACACGAAAACAAGCTCGTGTCAGCTGTCGCGGAGGAGCAGCGGTGAGGCTGCGGGGCCGGCGGAGCGCGCAGCCGGCGCCGGGTGGCCGCCAGCCGCACGACGAGTACCCACACGTTAACTTTGACATCATTAAGCAGTAAAGCGAACGCGGTACAAGATACGAGCAGACTGACATTTACTGGCAGCAGGCGGACTACCTACGAGTTACGAGCTGTCTGACGTTTACTGGCAGCAGGCGGACTACCTACAAGTTACGAGCCAACTGACGTTTACTGGCAGCAGGCGGACTACCTACAAGATACGAGCCAACTGACGTTTACTGGCAGCAGGCGGACTACCTACGAGTTACGAGCTGTCTGATGTTTACTGGCAGCAGTCGGACTACCTACAAATTACGAGCCAACTGACGTTTACTGGCAGCAGGCGGACTACCTACGAGTTACGAGCTGTCTGACGTTTACTGGCAGTGGGGGTCTACCTACGAGCTACGGGCTGTCTGACGTTTACTGGCAGTGGGGGTCTACCTACAAGTTACGAGCTGACTGACATGTCCTGGTAACACACACTGGTATTTTTGATAGAATTTATAGTGCAGTGTTATATTTGACGACAACATCATGCGCCTCGCACGCATAGTCGTCCGAACATTTACAGCGAAGTGTGCTAGTGTGATAATAGTGGAAGCAAGTATTTACAGCGAAGTGTGCTAGTGTGATAATAGTGGAAGCAAGTATTTACAGCGAAGTGTGCTAGTGTGATAATAGTGGAAGTAAGTATTTACAGCGAAGTGTGCTAGTGTGATAATAGTGGAAGCAAGTATTTACAGCGAAGTGTGCTAGTGTGATAATAGTGGAAGCAAGTATTTACAGCGAAGTGTGCTTGTGTGATAATAGTGGAAGCAAGTATTTTTTATAGAATGGGTGGGCAAGCGAGCAATCGGACCCTTTTTACGACTACTGACACCCATGAACATCCACATAATTACTACATCGATGTGTTGCTATCCTTCCCCCCACCAATGGGCCATCGGCTACTCACAAACCGCACGAAACTCGATACTGAAGGTTTCACTTTACGGCGGTATTATGTGAGCGAGAAGTACCTCCCCGGTCGTGCCGGCCCAATTAAGTTGCATAGGAGGATATAGTGTCATGCACTATGTATGGCACTACCTCCTCCTATGCAGCATGGCACTACCTCTTCCTAAATAAATCAAATGCAGTTGTAATTAAATCTATGTTATGTTCTAGAACCAGTTAGTGATGCAATTACATTACAAGTAATCAGCAACAATTATGTTCATGGTTCAGCACGTTTCCGACATTGATCTGTTGATACGAAAGCTAAATATAAAGCCTGCCTCAATAAGTTTTGGTGACGTGACTTCGGACATGGAAATCCACTCATACAAGTGACTTACTCGTACACATGACCCAACTGTAATTGTGAACTATCATTGAGTATCGTTCAACACAATATAACACTTTTCCTTAAAAAGAAACGTCAAAATTTGAATAAGAGAATAAGAGATATCACAATCGGCATAATTCATAAGGGCATTGTCGCGTGTTACTTACACCACGGCACCTGGAGCAACATGTGTCAATGAACGCACAAACCATTGCGCGTCGCCTGCGATCCGCCGTGGTAGAAAGGCGGCGAGAGCGCGCAATGGGCGCGGTTGCTGTCACTGACACCGTTATGGGCGGCGAAGGTCACGAGGTGAGGTCGCCGCTTCTCGCTGCAACTGCCGCGTGCTATTCTCTGCCAGCCTTCTACGGTTACTAGTACTATTACTAGGTACACTGTCAGTGACCGATCTCTGCTTGTCGAAAAATTTAAAGGTTCTAAAAAGTACCTACTGCGATAGTGTTGTCGGTTTTAGACCTATCGGCGTGTTATGTTTTATTTACCTATTTTTTCCTATGAATGAATGCATGTATCAACCCATAGCCGTTTACTGTTGAATGTAGACCTTATTTACCTGTGGACGCGGGGAAACGCATTTACGCGCCCCCACTGGCTCTGGGTGGGATCCAGAGTAGTGTGGGGCGCGGGGCACATCTGACATAAGTTTAACATTTCAAAAGTATGTCATAAATCTAGTAGATAGAACCAAACACTTGGGATTAGCAATAGACAAAAGTATATCATAAATCTAGTTGATAGCACCAAACACTTGGGATTAGCAATAGACAAAAGTATATCATAAATCTAGTAGATAGCACCAAACACTTGGGATTAGCAATAGACAAAAGTACATCATAAATCTAGTAGATAGCACCAAACACTTGGGATTAGCAATAGACAAAAGTGTATCATAAATCTAGTAGATAGCACCAAACACTTGGGATTAGCAATAGACAAAAGTATATCATAAATCTAGGTGACAGCACCAAACACTTGGGATTAGCAATAGACAAAAGTATATCATAAATCTAGTAGATAGCACCAAACACTTGGGATTAGCAATAGACAAAAGTATATCATAAATCTAGTAGATAGCACCAAACACTTGGGATTAGCAATAGACAAAAGTGTATCATAAATCTAGTAGATAGCACCGAACACTCGGGATAAGCAATAGACAAAAGATTGAGTTGGAAGGTTCCTACACAACATTATAACATGTATGCAAAAAATTTGTACATCGGCGTATCATCATCATCAGCTGAACGACGCACTGCTGGACATAAGCCTGCCCCACAGAGCGCCACAGGCAATAAACTACCCCCCCCCCCCCCCCCCC
>JAFELO010001146.1:38781-59396 GCA_017140195.1 Eumaeus atala
CGGATACGGTCTCCCGTCAGGTGGTCGCGCGTGCAGCGTGGCCAGGTCGCGTAGATGCGGGCCATTATCTGTCCTATTGAACATAGCGCTCGACAATCGAACCACAAACTCATCCAGCGACTCTATCCGCAAGTCACGCGCGATCACGTCGTTACGGACGTAGCGACCGGCTCCCGTGATGACCCGTAGGGATATATTTTGCTCAGCTTGCAGGCGTTTCCGCTGGGCCTGGGAGGTTAGCGCGTAGCATGCGGGGGCGGCGTAAGTGAGGCGTGACCGAATATATGTCTTGTAAATCCCCAGTTTCGTCCGTGTAGGAAGTCCAGACGCTAGTAGCGGCCACAGCAAAGCGCGGGCTGTTCTCGCCTGGTGGACTGCTCGGTCCATCTGCGAGACCATCCGCAGCGCGCGGTCGATTCTGCATCCGAGATACACGACTGGGGATTCCCAAGACACATCCTGGCCTCTGAACTTTAACCGCACCGGCATAGAGCGCCTCTTGCTGACATATAGCGCAGTCGTCTTATCCACGTTGACGTACATGCGCCACCTGTCGAGCCACTCCGGCAACTGGTCCAGCATGCGCTGCATGCGCCCAGTTGCGAGCTCCGACTTTCGGGACGAGGTAACGTATGCGCTGTCGTCGGCGAACAGCGCGAGCATGACATCCACCTCACCCTCTCCCAAAGTATCATTGGGTGTGGGGATGTCATTGGTGTAGGCCGCGTACAGGCAGGTTCTCCTTCGTCAGGGCTGTTTGGAGTGCCTGGACCGCCCGGAACTCCTCCGGCGCCTGCGCAAGGAAGCGTATACCCTTCCCAAAGGTAGGTCGCGCAGTGCGCGGAAGTGCCTCTGCCAGTCTGGCAGAAACTCAACGACTATCGGAGGGTACTCCGCTAGTCTGCGCGGCGGTTGGGAACTGGGGTGTTGGGCGTCTGGCTTTTTGCCAGTGGTGGTAGTCAAGGATGGGGGGAGGAAGAGGCACACTTTGGGCGTACCTTAATGGGGCTCTCCACAGCGGCGGCGAAAGTGTGATACCGCGTCGCGTCCACCGCACACACACTACACACACACAGACACACACACATACACACACATACATACACACACACACTACACACACACACACACACACCGACTGAGGAGAAAAAGTGTGTGGGTGTCCTTCTAACTTTTGAACTGTCCGGAGGAAAATTGTAAAAAAATAAATTAGGATTCATTAAAAACTTCAAACGTAATTGAACGAAATGGAATTGGTTTGGTCTGCTGCCACGTATGATGGGATCCGTATGGGAGGCCGACTCACTCCTGGCCGTGTTTTTTACAATAAAACAACATTTGTTCTTAGATAATTACACTTTAAGTAACTAATACTTTTTGCCGCAATTGTTGTACTGTACGAGGGTAACCCCATTATTTTCTCACATCACTTTACAAACCAAACGACTATCATCCATCTATATGACTGGCTGACCTACACCAGGAACCGGAACCGCTTACCCTTAAGGGGTATTTCAGTGCGGAAAAGAGATAAACATAATGTAAACCTATCATGGTAAATACTGAAATATTTATATTTTGGTATATTTTTATATATTGTATGTTATTTTTTGTAGGCATTTATTATAATTTGGTAAGCGCATCAGAGGAACCTTATTCAAATTGGTTTAGGTAAGGTTTCAATAGGGTAAGGTAAAAATATACTTAATCAAAAAAAGGTGTTTTCCTGTTCCTGCCCTGAACTCATTCCTGCTACAACTCAATGTCTAACACCAGACTGCTCTCGTAGGCACAACATCGGTTGTATGCGAGTGACACACAAGGGTCGCCCGCGCCGTAAAACCAGCTGCACCTGTGTCTCACCAGTTAACGCCTAGTGTCGCGCAAGTGTTGTATGTACCTACTGTATATCTGTTCCCTGACATATGCCTCTAAAAGCATTTATACGCGTAGCATTTGCATTCTTCCGCAGTACGGCGCGACCTCCGCATTGCGTTACACAATACACCGTCGCAGGAGACTGCCCCACTCTATAATGAGCCTTAAGTTAATAGCAGTATAAGTTAAAATAGCATGCTCTCATATCTTATTGAAGGCCCGTGTATTGTCTCGTCTGTGGATGGGCGCGCGGCCAAGTCCACTTGCCGGGAACACCTGCACAGGGACAGGAGCGGTGGCGACCGAAGGCTGCCCTCGCTTCGAGCCCGTCGATGATGTGCTGCAGAAGTACAGACTACGGACTACAGTAAACTTGATTTTGAAACACTTTAATTTGATGTGATATAACGTACAGGGGCAGTTTTTGACACATTTTCCAGAGCTGGACTCATGCTGTGGCAGTGCAGAGCAGCCCGATACGGCTTCATCGGATTGCTATGAGTGCCCGTCTGACGACGAGACTACGTTTGGGGTCGTAAGAGGGACCGACCTCCTCTCTCTTTCGCAGATCGAGGAGAGATGCACCTCGATATGAGAGTGTTAGTAACAGTTAATTTAACTATTATTATCATGGCCAGTGGGAACGAGAGGTCCCTCCTCCCCTGAACAGGGCAGCTCGCGCGATAGCTAAAATGGCCTGGGCGCTGACGTGGACGTTCGGCTCATGGAGATCATCAAGACTGGTCAGTACATGTAGCAGTAGTCGAAGATGCTTCCATTGTATTAGGTACTATTTATTCATTTGATCCACTCTATTGATCCGATTCATTTGAGCAAGTAATGGAGGAACCACTAGCAAAACTCTGTGCATCGGACAAGCTTATAGTTATTGGTGGAGATTTCTGTGTCATTTTGTTAGATGGCAACTCCACCACCGTTGCGTTCGCATCACTGTTATGATCATATAACTTGATAAATTTGTTCCCGAAACCCACAACAATCCAATACAATAGATAATATTTTTAATATCATAGATCCACTGAACATGTTTTCTACGGATTTTAATGCAATGTTGTAGCCTTTGTTCCAGAATAAAACACATAAGCTATAGAAATAGTAAATATGCTCGCGGTTTTGTCTGTAGTCCACGCAGATAAAACAGCGGGCAACAGGTAACAAATATACTTGAATAATAACAAAAACTATGCCATTTCATAATCTCAATTAAATTTCGAAATAATTAAACAACAGGTAATGGAAGTATAGGAACATTATATAGTTAGTTATACTTTAAGCAAAAACCATAACAACACCTGCAACAATATCTGCAGGTAACACTTCAATGTTTTTACAAATATAGTTAATTTATTTGTTTTATTTTCTGTGAAGATTATCGGCGGAGCTGTCATCATTCGACTACGATGAGGTAATACAGGAATAGGTATAGCTCCCAGCTACATAACGATAATAAATAGGTATAGGTGTATATAGCTCATAGCTAGGTAACGATAATAAACAGGTACAGGTGTAGCTCATAGCTAAGTAACGATAATAAACAGGTATAGCACATACCTATATAACGATATTAAAAAGATTCAGATATAGCTCATATCTACATAACGATAATAAACACCTACAGGTATAGCTCATAGCTACATAACGATAATAAACACCTACATGTATAGCTCATGGCTACATAACGATAATAAACACCTACATGTATAGCTCATAGCTACATAACGATAGTAAACACCTACAGGCATAGCTCATAGCTACATATCGATAATAAACACCTACAAGTATAGCTCATAGCTACGTAACGATAATAAACACCTGCAGGTGTAGCTAATAGCTACATCACGATAATAAATAGGTACGGGTATAGCTCATAGCTATATAACGATAATAAACACCTACATGTATAGCTCATAGCTACATAACGATAATAAACACCTACATGTATAGCTCATAGCTACATAACGATAGTAAACACCTACAGGTATAGCTCATAGCTACATAACGATAATAAACACCTACAGGTATAGCTCACATGACGATAACAAACAGGTATAGTTGTAGGTCATGGCTACATAACGATAGGTTACATTGCAATCCATACCTTATTATATTATATTATAAGCTCGTTAAAACGAGCTTTTATTAGATCGTGCTGTAACAAACGATTTAGACTAACTATGTAGGGGAACCTATTAGTAAACAAAAGGCGCGTTTTAATCTTTTAAACTATAAATTACATATTGTTCCATAGTCACATTTTAGTTTGAAGTGTTTAGGGATCCGTATGTATACAACGTCTCCTGATAATTTGGTTTGCAACCAACACGTCCGCTACGTCTGAGGTTAACTACAGCTCACTGCTGAGTCACGACCCTCGAGCTCTCGGGAATATCCACAGTTCGTCAAAAAGACAAATTTTAAAACAAGTTTTTAACAAATTCAGGCATCTGCATTCCGCGGGCTGACTGCTGATTGCTAGCTGCTGGCTTCTGGGTGCTCACTGCTGGCTGCGCGGTGCTGACTGCTGGCTTCTGGCTGCTGAAAGATTGCTGTTCGCTGCTGGCTGCTATCAGCTCGCTGCTGGCTGCTGGATGCTCGCTGTCGGCTGCCGCCTGTTAGGTGTTACCTGCTAGCTGCAACCAGCTGGCTGCCGACTGATAGTTGTTGCCTGCTGGCTGCTCGGTGCTGACTGCTGACTGATGGCGAGTTCAGTAAGTTTTGAGAGAAATCTTGAAGACTTTATAAAAAAAAATATTTTCGTTCTATTATGAGCTCAGTGCCTACAAATATACAACTATTTGCGTCACCTGCAAACATACACACATAAACACATTTATAAAAAAGTTGCGAAAGTTGGGATGGATCATAGATGTATCACGTGTAGATCACATTTACATGTTCAGATATTTGTTACTCGATGTTACAAGAACAATCGAACGAATCCCGAATAGCACAAAGACTTGGTACTTAAACACAAGAAAAGTTTCTATTGCGATACACATTCGTTTGTTTTCAACTGAGAAACATATGTTATCCATTTATACAGATTCTTCATACTCCAGTATACTGTTCCCTCCATTCTGATAAATAAATACATTAGTACACCTATACGTAGTCTGACCATACGTACTGGTGCAGTTCACAATCTTAAATTTCAATTACGAATCTGTGCTTTTTATACTGTTTAATGCGTTTTAGCATTTTTGGCTCCAAAACGTTGTACAATATTTTGCGATTTTAAAATGGAGTGGGGTGATAAAGAACAAAACAGAATGGCTGTCATTGCATTATACAAAGTAGGTATGGAGCCAGACGTTTGTGTACCGGGCTATTAAAGGGTACAGTGAGACTTCCTCTGTTTGTGACAGAGGAAGTCTCACTGTATCCTTTAATACCTTATTACATTTTGTATGGATCGCTATATGCGTCTCCTTACCTTATTACATTTTGTATGGATCGCTATATCCGTCTCCTTAACTTATTACACTTTGTATGGATCGCTATATGCGTCTCCTTACCTTATTACATTTTGTATGGATCGCTATATGCGTCTCCTTACCTTATTACATTTTGTATGGCTCGCTATATGCGTCTCCCCTCCTTATTACATTTTACTGGTTGCCATACGTAGATATATGTTGACAAGACGGGCCACTAGGTACGACTCCGTGCTCCTGTGCTCCAGACTTCACACAAACAAATACACGATACAAGATGAAGTGTTGGAAACCAAAGATGTTTGTGAGCCAATTGCGTCCGTCAGTAATTAATAATAATATCTGTGGACTTGTCGCACCACGTCCGCCCAGCCCTGTGCTCAGTACGACAAGGACTCGTGCTACTTGTGCTAGACAACGGATGGTTTGTAGGCTGTACTTATGTAACCATGCGCGTTGTGGCCGCTCCGCGGTCGTTCATATCCCGACGGACGGCGACGGGCAGGGACGGGCAATGACGGGCGACCACGGGCGACGATGGGCGACGACGGGCGACGACGGGCGACGACGGGCGACGACGGGCGACGACGGGCGACGACGGGCGACGACGGGCGACGACGGGCGACGACGGGCGACGGCGGGCGATAGGTTTTACCGCGTCAGTATCGAACGTCCACGTCATTTCCTCTGCGCATCGAACGTCATACTATACTGTCCTATAGTCTAAAAGACGCTGTGCTGTACTTGTTAAACTACCCGTTTTATGAAAATTCTTGAAAATTATCTCACAACGTTCTCTGTTTGGTGCAAGACACGAGGATGAAATTTGATATGTTTATAATTTTGCCCTCTCTGGATTTATTCCTAGTGTTACAAGTTCTTACTTCTTGTGAAATTTTATGAACGTTTTTTTGATTTGACGCGGGGAAACGCATTTACGTGCCTTCACCGGTCCTGGGTGGGTCCAGTGGTGTATGGGAGTCGGGGCGCAATATAGTGCCGAATATCTACCGAAACCTCCGCCAGTGCCATCAATGCCGCCTTAGGTAAGGCGCCCCGGAACTGGAGTTCATCAGGGCACCTCGAAAGCTTGTCAGTAAGGTATGTACACATGTTGAAGGTCAGTAAGGTACACATACATTCGAACATACAGATAGTCAGACAAAAAGTGGTCCTATAATTGTTCCGCTTTTCTTTTTAAGGTACGGAACTCCAAAAATATGTTAAGGATTACAAATTAATATCGGATCCGCGCAATATAATAGCCGCGTTAAGAATTCAATAGCAGCTGTCCAAGGAAACGCGTCTCCGGAGAGTGAGCTGTTGATGGACGCATTTAAACGACGTCGTTAAAACAAATGTCTGGGGACTGCCGTATGGTGCAGGGTGCATGAGCAGTTCGCGAGTCTGCAGAGTGTCAATGGACGCGGCACAGCGACACGCGAGCTACTTGTGTGTGAGTCAAGTCCGCTTTTACGCTTCATTTCGTGTCACTTTCACCGGAGCGCGGCGGACGCGGTAATAACACCATAAATTATGTGGGACCGCTGACGCCAGCGGCCGGATCGCATTAAGATAATGTGTCGCGTCGCGTCTGCTTAACTCAGTGATACAACCGCGAGGTAATAAGATTAAACTAAATGCCATATTGTGCACACACTTACATCTAATGGTGTGTGGGGCTCGCGGCACAATGCAGTTCCGAATACTCACGCGAGTCCCATCAGTACCGCCACTGGTGAGGTGCCCTGGAACTGTAAATCAACAAGACACCTGGACGGCTAGTCCACACAGGAAAATCCCTCTAACTTTGGGTCAGTGTAATGGGGTAATGTTCCCCCTGCTCCGTACACAAAAGTATCTCCCCCTCTTGATCTTTAGTCTCCTCCTCTTATAAGAGGGGTGCAAAAAAACAACTCCCTGGTTTGAATTGGCATCGCCTAAGGTGTCTCGGTTCACATCCTGCTAGCGAGCCCCAACGACAAGGCTTGAGCAATAGGATGGTGATCTATCACCCTACCAAGATACCGCGGACATCCTTGTTGGATAATCACACAGCTCGAAGCAGGACAGCGTGCACCTCCACGCAATCATCGGTGCCCGAGTCCCATTTGGAATAATTGTTTTTCTTTCGGGTACTTTTTTGTATCTGAGACAAGTAGATAACAATAGTTAGACAAACTCTAATCTTATATTGTGGTATTTAGTTAAAGTGTTAACTTCGCCCATTATCTCATTATAAATATTATGAATATCAAATAACTCTAAAGTAACATAAACTTGAATACGAGAGAAAAATGCATATGATGTCAATATTTTCTTGCTTCTGTATAGGCTAAAATGTAAACACTGGGCTGGAATGACTGGATGCTATCTAATTGTGCACGGGGCCTTGAAATTTGAAATGCATTAGCTGGGCGACTGTTCAACCGAGATTTCAACATACGCAGTGTCGCTCACAATATCAAGAATCTGAGTATACCTTCTTTTTTTTTTTTTTCTTCGGAGGGACCTACTACTGATTGGCGGCGCTTGTCCAACCTTAACAGTTCGACTGATTACGGAAGACTTTTTTGTCTTCTGGTTTTAGGTAGATAGGGGGACAGACCCCCCTCCTTTCCCGCAGATGGGAAGAGACAAACCGGAATTATATTGTGGGCGTTACCCTATGGTCATTATTATTGGGACCGAAAAGGGGGGAAACGGTCCCCCTCCCCACACTAGTGGGACGGCGCGCGCACGATGCCGTTTAATGTTACGGGACTTGTATAAGGATAGTTGAGCTCGCCTTTCGGTTTGGCTTGCCAGAGGAGGCCGGCCTCCTCCCCCGCCCTCTTGACGGGTGAGGTCGATTTGCGCTTCAAATCGCCTAGAAGCCGTGATCATAATTTAGTTTTTATTTTTAGAGCTCTCTGAGATCGCGCTATATTATTTCTACATTTATCTAAGCTCACGTCTTACGGATTCGAATCCGGGCTCGTTTCCGTAAGCGGTATGTGAGTTTGTCATTCTGTCAGTCATATGTTATAGCTGTGTCACTATATGTGAGATGTCACCGCTCGACCGGTACGAGCGGTGTATATCGAATTGGTTCTAGCAGGAGAAAATGCATTCATGCACTGTCCAGCCGACCCAAGGGGGCCTGAAGTGTTTGTCGGGGTCAGGTCGTGTAGCTATAACTACTACCTACTACCGACTAAAACCTGCTATCCGTAGGTTGGCCCTATTGGCATTTCACTGCGGATGCGTGTCTGGGTGTGTTTTTGCTTGTGTGCAAGGGCGGACTTAGCAACTGCTATGGCTATCGCGTCGTCGGCGTCGTGCAGTACGTGCTTCGGCCGACGGTAACGGGAATAGGTTATTAACGTCGGGTCGTATTCCGACGATTGAACGATTAATTTGTTTTTTGTAATTAAGAGCACGGTCAAAGAACTTTTGAGACAGCTCTTTGAAGTGTCCTTTTATCGATGTTAAGTGAAAGTCGCAATGTTGGTCGATGTTACGAATGTACCACGGGCATCCAGTGGCCATGCGCAAGAATCTATTCTGCATTTTCTGCAAACGTTCTATTTGGGTCGGGGCTATGTGCGCGAATGCTGCACTGCAGTACGACATGATCGGTCCTATGCATGCATGTAGTGTACAAGGTGAGCTTATGTCTGTTCGCCATTTCGCTCTTCTTCTTAATAAGTGGTACACCTTATGTGTAAGAGTTTGACTATTTATATAATAAAAATCTTACATATATAAAATATCTTTAATATACAAGAATACTAAATATATATATCCGTCCCGTAACACAAGTCTTTACGGTACATACCACAGGTCTAGTTTAACGTAGTATTATCATATTATTATTACATTTACACAATATATAAGAATAGTATACACATACATGGCCCATCCCCTCCACATGCTCGAGATGCGTGCCCCTCGCTCTGACGCAGTCGGGTGCACAGTAGATATAGAACACTGACTCCCGGGTGACTCATTCAACGCTATTATTCAATACCTAAGTCTAGACGTAGCTGTGGTGGACAATAGCTTGTTTTGTTCCTACCATTGACAATCCTTTACATAATCACTTGTTTATTAATGGTCGCAGCGGTCAGCAAATGATTCACACGTCTAAACGGTAACACTTGTAATTATATCATGAAGTAATTATATTATGGCGGCATTCCGGTATGCGAGGAGCGCGCTTGAAAGGGCGTTTGATGCCTGAGAGAAAGTTGCAGCGCACTAACTTCGTTAGCGCGCACTCGGCGCGGCGCTCCAGCGCGCGGTGTACACGTCTTCACAACCTCTCCATATAATTACTTTATGGTCGACATCGAGGTCGGGTTCGCTTTAGTGTTCCGCTCCGCGCTCTACTTGTGAAATCTGATCGACACTTACAAAACAGATCAATCAAACACGAAAGTTTGAATAATTAAGTTGATATTGAATATTAGTTACAAGTTGAGCGTGCTACTCTAGTATATCAGTTACTAGTTGAGCGTGCTACTCTAGTATATTAGTTACAAGTTGAGCGTGCTACTCTAGTATATTAGTTACAAGTTGAGCGTGCTACTCTAGTATATTAGTTACAAGTTGAGCGTGCTACTCTAGTATATTAGTTACATGTTGAGCGTGCTACTCTAGTATATTAGTTACAAGTTGAGCGTGCTACCCTAGTATGTTAGTTACAAGTTGAGCGTGCTACTCTAGTATATTACTTACAAGTTGAGCGTGCTACTCTAGTATATTAGTTACTAGTTGAGCGTGCTACTCTAGTATGTTAGTTACAAGTTGAGCGTGCTACTCTAGTATATTAGTTACAAGTTGAGCGTGGTACTCTAGTATATTAGTTACAAGTTGAGCGTGCTACTCTAGTATATTAGTTACTAGTTGAGCGTGCTACTCTAGTATATTAGTTACAAGTTGAGCGTGCTACTCTAGTATATTAGTTACTAGTTGAGCTACATTAGGATATTCGGGGTAATTGCGTTCTTCTGATGATCACATCTTCCTGTGAGAAAGTGTTCGGCTCTGTTCCTCCGGAGAAAGAGTATAGTCTCTCCGCCGTAAAGTGCTTTCGTCTACTCGTTTTAAGCTGCCAATAACAAGTAGTCATCGTCGCGACGTGGGCGGCGACAGACTCAAAGGGTAACATGAGGGTAGTCGTGTTATCACATTATCTGTGCACGTGCTCTGTATAACTTTGGGTTCAGAAGATAAAGCCTTGCGCACGACTGACAGATAAGAACGGTTCAATGATAGTAGAATTATCTATAGAGAATCCTTAAATCCTAAGGATTTAACGTTTTCACTTATATATCGTCAATGCACCTTCTTCACATCAAGTGAACGCACGGACAGATACGACACATTTATTTATTAAAAGTGGATCAATGTCACTCACCACTTCACAATATTTTAAAATACAGTAAATTTAATGCACCACTCAACGATGACTTATTAATAACAGACTTTAAAATTATAGGTGATTCACTTTTGCCGTGCCGGTTGCTACTTGGTTCAATTGCAGCGTTTCACTAAAAAAAAAAAAATTGCAGAAAAAAATTCAGACACAGAATGTCTCGAGGCCTTGTGGCTATTGGGTATAACCAGCAGGCCCCGAGAGGACATTATGTGGCCTGCCTGGGACTGGGCAGGTGCAGACACATCTGCCCTTGTCTCGGCACTCTCAGCTCCGATTCTAAGCATAATGTCATATATTACAAAAGTTCAGTTTCATTTATCTGTTAAGGAGCAATTTGTGGCAAATTTGCCTCAATCTCTTATATCTCTCAATTTACCTCAATCTCTTATATCTCTCAATTTACCTCAATCTCTTATATCTCTCAATTTACCTCAATCTCTTATATCTCTCAATTTAATTTCAATTTTTCCGAAGTTACAGTTCTGAAAGCTTGTAGTAGGAAAGCTTTTGTTGCGACATCATGCTCCTTCAAATACCCGCGCCATTGTGTAGATTCAGTGGGTCTCACCCTCAGTATGTAGATACTGGTGCAGCAGAACAGAGCAGCCAACGTGTTGCCTGTTGTACGTGTTCGCTCGTGTACACGCACACGACACGTGTTCGCTCGTGTACCCACACGCACACGAGACGTGCTGCATATGCTAGCTGACCCCGGAGGCAAGGTCCCTCGCCGCGCCGACACACCTGCAGTCATACGAAGGCATTATGTGAATAAGAGGTACCTACCGTGTCAGTTGGCTCTTGCGACTGCCCTACACTATGGCACTATCGCGTACAAGCATGTCCTGTTACGATCTCTCTCAATAATATCTCTGATTATAGTTAGCAGTCAGCACTGCAGATACTTAGCTATGAGCTGGTGTGCTTGCCACTTGTCGTCACGCACGGAGGCGTCTCCCTCGAGGAGCGTCGCACTGGCGGGCGTAGCGTGACGGCGTGACGGCGCGCGGCGGTGAGGAACGACCACAGCGACGGCCCGTCCCCACCACTGAGCATGTTACAACTTCCAAACCACCATCACTGAAGTCATTGATTCAGTTTTTTCATATCTTGCGTTTCGAGCGGTCGCAGCCTTTTGCTTACATACAACATTTACATATCTAAGGTTTCTTTGAAACCTCGTACGTCGGACTCGGCAAAACCGACTAAAGACAATCCTCCATCATTACTCTCCCCGATCCCCGCGGCATGGCTGCTAGGCATTACTTCGCGAGGGATTTGCGCTTTATCAAATCTAATGCAATGGCAGGGGCCAACTTCAGCGAGCACACAGACCGCCTACTTTAAGACATCAATAACTTATCAATATAAAATAAATAAATAATTAAAACAACAAGGAACCCGACTGGTAACCGAAAAGAAAAAAAACACGCTTCTACTGTCGGGACACATTGAAAATCTGGGCAAAAATCTTCTCGATGAACAAAGGGAGGCGGCTGTAGAAGTCTTGTTTGTTCAGTTACCAGTCGTGTTTGCAGTTATTTTCATTAATTACTACCCATAATGGTGAAAGTGTGTACAATGAACTCGTATCCTCCGCAACTGGTGGTAGGCGGTTGACGCGGCTGCACCCAGTCCCTAACTCCTCCTCGTCTGGACATTTTCCTCCACGAAGACCCGTCTCGCCCAGTAACTTTCGCATAAACCTTAATTTACACTACTCGCACATTTTACTTATTCACCTGTCAGCTGCTCCTACCCTGAAGAACACCCAACATGCGACGAGCGACGAGACCACTAAGTATAGCTTCAACATGAAGTATCTTTCAAAGAAGACGATAATCTGCGCTGATATGTAAATACTGCGTCTCAGTTGGAACTAGTCTCAGCGTTCGATCCCAAGTTTAACCCGAATCAACAAATCACTGTGTTCGTCGACTTTCGAGGTTAATTTTACCTTAAGCCCGTCTATTGACACCCGACACACGTAGATGTACTGTCAATTAAGATGTCGCCATTATTTCTCCGACACTGCACACAAGTTAATATTGCTGAAGTATAAGGTTTTGTTCGAGAAGCATCTTAAGATGAGAGGCGGCGCTGTCGGGAGGCCGACTGTTGGGGCCTGCTGGGGCGTGAGGACGAGCCTGGCGTCACTAGCGGCACCAGGCGGCCGGACAACACTCCAAAATGGACGGAGGTAGCTACTTGAATACGTACTGATTGAAGATGGCACTCTTGCCACATGTGTGGTAGCACACACACCAGCGAATCTCCCCAGGGTCTGTGAGGCGACGTTCTTATTTGGAAAGGCGGGGAAGAGCCTTTCCGCCAAATCTGACGTATGAGGGCATCGGCATTGCACTTGCAGTGGGCACTGGCCATTGCACTTGCAGTGGGCACTGAGCATTGTACTTGCAGTGAGCACTGGGCATTACACCTGCAGTTGGCACTGGTCATTGCACTTGCAGTGGGCGCTGTAGTCTCCGCGTGGCGTGTATTGTGCGCTTCGCGGAACTACGGACGTGAAAGGTGAATCCGCACCTCGCACGTCCGCTGGCAGCGACTCCCCTAAATGGGCCACCGGCACTACGCACAAACGGTACGAAACGCGACACCGTAGGTGTCACATTATGACTGTATCAAGTGAGCGAGAGCGGTTCCGCTGCAATGCAGCATGGTACTACTGTGTCAAATGACATAATCACTACGTATAATTTACTTAGTATTGTCTCGTCCTGAAGTTTTAGGTACCTTAAAATTTGACGTTTTATAACGTTTTATCAAAAATAGAAAAGTCTCTCAACGGCACACATGGATCCAATCAGGGCCTTGGTATCTGCTGATGAACATCCCTGGCAATAAGAATATCTTACAACTTATTATTAGGGCCTTGGCTAATATTCAAAGAATATTATAAAGAAAGGTGTGTTGGAGCGAGGGTGTGAGGGCCTGACGAGGGTCGACGGAGGACGCGTGACCTCATCAGCACTCTCAGAGGCAGCCCCTGAGAGGAACATGGAAGGTATTAATAGGTCTGAACAGAAAGGATTGAGGAAATAAGAGAATATCGAAATAGCAAGCTATTATTCTAATTTGTTAATATCCATTCATTCTGTAATCACACTTGAAATATCAGGTATAGGCAACGGATTCTGAAATCAGGTAAAGAGCCTGATCGGTGTAAAGTAGCCGTCAGCCGTCAGCCGTCAGCCGTACCTACATGTTGCGGTGCACACAGCAAAAGCACTTTGAAATACAATCTCGAGGATGCGCGCCTCCGTGTGGTTTGCGTCCTGAACAAACAGTAATTACTGCGATCTGCGCTGAAGTTGCGAAACTTGTGTTAAGTTGTTCAACGCTAACGCTCAACAACGCGATAATGATATTTTATCTTGTGCGCCTCCCGGCATGCGGCCGGACCCAGGCCAGCGGCGGCGGCCGATGATCGACTGTATGTCAGCTGTGCCGCGGTCATATTTTAGCTTGTGCGCCTCCCGGCGTGCGGCCGGACCCAGGCCAGCGGCGGCGGCCGATGATCGACAGTGTGTCAGCTGTGCCGCGGTCATATTTTATCTTGTGCGCCTCCCGGCGTGCGGCCGGACCCAGGCCAGCGGCGGCGGGCGATGATCGACAGTGTGTCAGCTGTGCTGCGGTCATATTTTGTCTTGTGCGCCTCCCGGCGTGCGGCCGGACCCAGGCCAACGGCGGTGGGCGATGATCGACAGTGTGTCAGCTGTGCCGCGGTCATTTTTCATCCTATTATATGGATATACAAGTGATTTCTTTTTCAATTAGGATCATAGATGCGAAGCCATCCTAGAAATTAATCGAATCTGTGTTTTCTTAAAGAGAAAATGAAAATGAAGTGCGCTGACGCGTTCCAAATATTACAAGATAATAATAGGTTCCTTTGGATTTTGATCCAAGAAGCAAAAAGTTATCGGTTTCATTCATTCGCCAAATTTTATGAAGAGGCCAAGAAAATCTGAACGTCTAAGAGCGTGCCGGAAACTCGCGCACAGACGAACATGGGCTAATGCCCAGGTCACAGCTGGAGCTAAGGACTGAAACAAGGTATATCGAGGCTCTAATGTTTCGAGATTCTTCCATAACACAGTACAGTACAGCTCTCCGGACGAGGCAGGCTCCGGAAGCACTTCCTCTCTCTTGGCCGGCTCCCGCCAGGCCACTTGGCTCCGTCTCCGGACCCCTCCCACTCTCGCGCCTCGCCAGGTATCCGCCATACACTTATTCCTATATAATATTATGAAATTATATATTATTTTGAATTTTCTTAGTAAATTATTATATATTTATTAAATTATTAATTTATAAATATTAAAAAATCTTTTAAGACAAAGGCACTTAATACCGCTGTAAGTTGCAACATTTTGGCGATAAAATGATATTTTATTGCTTTAATGACTGACCTCGACTGTTTCATTTTTTACATAAAGTAGAATGTTAGATTTTAGTTTTTACATTTTATTTTCTTAAAATTAAAATAATATTTCATATTACTTTAATTTTTTTCGTAAGGCAGGCGACATCATCAGACCTTAAATGTAATGTCGCTTTGATGTGTCTCCTGTTGCCGCGTACTGAAAAGCTTTGCAAGAGGCTGCCCAAGTCCCAAATGTTTCGTGAGGTTTGTTATCAATTGGGGAGAGAGCAAAAAGATGCAGCATTGCAGTGGAATGGGCGGGCACGACCGGGGAGGCACCTCTCGCTCACGTGATACCGTCGTACAATTACACTTTCGTTGTCTCATTTCATATTATTTGTGAGTATCCGGTGGCTTATCGGAGGGGAGGAGGAAGGGAGTGCAACGCATCGGCACTGTAATTGTGCGGATGGTCACGGGCGACGTGAAAAAGTTTCCGGCATTTCGTTTGCATCTCTATACAAAAAAAAAAAAACATGTTGACGTAAGCGAGCGGCGGGCTACTAATTATAAACGAATGACACTCCACAGTGTACTTAGTACGAGGGAACGACACGAGACATTACAGCAGCGTAGGTCCGGCCCGGCCGGGGACACTTTCAGGTGATAGCTTAGCCGTCGCGTTTTGTGCGATTTATAAATAGCCGTTTCCCAACTGGGGCTACGCACTTGTGTATGCCTACTAACACGTACGGGGTGTTCCAATGGATATGCGTACCTACCCGTAAGTCCGGAATCACTCCCGGATTAACAGTTGGAGACAACCGGGTAATGAACATCTGGACGGTCAATAGGAACGTGGATACGTAGCTCTCCTTCCCCTATCCTCGCCAACGGGTCGCCGGCCACTTCGGCTGCGATGCGGCATAAACGCTATAACCCTCGTTAATATGTTCTCATATATTTAATTAACGATGTATGGTGCGCTAAATTATGTAGCATTACGCTTTTTTTAAATGTAAATCCGACCTACGAAGACTAAAACATTATATTCTTTCTGTTATGATATTGGGCAAATAATAACAATTTAAAAGTAATTGCTACAAAGATATCCAATTAAGAAAGTGCAAACACGTAGCGTGTCTGACGGCCAGCACAAATCCAAATGTTGAAGACTAAAGTTTGTTAAAAAAAATAATGAAGTTTTGGTGGATATTTACTACAAATGGTGAATTAAATATTTGGATTCTATAACGAAAGAGGAGTAAAATACGTTTGGTATTAAGACAATTAATTATATGTTAAAATAAGCAATATAGTAAGAGGTGCCATACTGCACAGCAGCGGAATTGGGCCGGCACGGCGGTATCAAGAGACGAGAGGTACCTCCCCGGGTACCTGTCGATCACTATACCGCCTTACAGTGACATCCGCGGCGCCGCGTTGATACGGTTTGCGTGTAGCCGATGGTCCATTGGGGCGGTTTCATGCTGATGTTCATGGGCTCCGATTGTTCCTCTGTTCCCCTATACTTTAAAAAGAGCAAATGATCTAGAGTTTCTTTTTCTTCTTTTAATTCATTTATTATCGAAGATTCGTATGGCCATTTTAAGCACTTTTATCTGTTAATTATATCGTGTGTTTCCTTAAAATTTCAACGCAGTCCCAACATCAAACCAAAAGAACATAAAGACAAATAAATAGTAGTGCGCTGTTACGCTTGTACATGTCACACACGCTAATTAACTTCAATTTACCCGTAGGTGTTAAGTTCAAAGCAAGCCCGTGCTTGGCCAGTGAGTAGAATAAGTCGGAACTTATTAAAAATATTATTCCGCGTCATTTGTTCTTGTATACGTCGGTCATTAGTGCCGTTTGTTGTTACCGAGATATTACATGAACTACCAGGCCTAGTGATTAAGGAGAGAGATAAATCCTGAAAGCGACACAATGTCCTGTAATACAATAAGCTATGGGAATTTTTGAACGGTTTTTTTTTTTTTCATTTATTTTCCATACAAATCTTTATATAACAAGGGCCTAATAATACGCCACGTCGCGCGTCGTGCGTACACGAGCTCGATATGATACATTGCGTAATGACCCTAAAACGAAATGTGCGACGATCACGGCACTTCATCACAGGCTGCCCGTGAACCCGCGCGAAGCTCGCCCGCTCGCACGCGGCCTCTCTTATGGAGTTTTTTAATTATCTTGCAAAAAAGGGCGCCCTTGCAAAATGTTTCAACAGTATTTTTTTAATATTACAGGGGTACAAACGAGTAGTTAGAGACTCTTGATGGCTACCGACGTCCATGAACAGGGTTTTACAGCATTTAGAGTTGGTGTAACGAGTATTTTCTCGTGATAAACGCAGATAAACAATCAGCTCCATCCCCGTTTCCACGTGAAGAGATAAGGACTCTAAACAGACTGGCAAATATAATGAACCAGTCCGGCGCACTTCGCGCGCTACGTCCGCCGTGCGTCGCGCCCGCTCTCGCTTTTTCGCCCGCGTGTCTCATACACAGCACATCTGTCAGCGACCATTCATACGCGTCAGCACCGCGGCCATGGTAGCTACCTCTGGCGGGCTGCCCTCGACGTCGGAGTCGGGAGTTGAGGGACCCCGCGGTCTCTCTGGCCATGATAATAATCTTTAAATTTTCTGTTGGAAACGTTCTTATTGGGATGCATCTCTCCCATCTGCGGGAGAGTTTGGGGTCGGACCCCTTTCGACCCCAAACCTTGTCTTTCCGACGAGTACGTATAGCAATATGAAGAAGATGGATTGGGCTTCTCTTCACTTCCACAGCATAAGTTCAGAAAAGAAAATAGGGAACTGTCATCTACCGTTTAACTGAAAGAACCGACAGCATTGCTAAAAAGTAGCAAACAACACGTGAGGCGTAGTGTACTGCACGACGACCTGTCGCGCGCGTGTGAGCGCGGAGTGCGGACTGATATAGGAGTGCCACAAATGGAACCCGTATCGGGAGCTCAGAATATGCCTGTCACTCCACGACGCAGCGAGTGCCAGCGCCCGGCACCCGCCGCAGACACGCTAATGAATGCAGTCAATGAAAAGTAAAAACAGCGCGTCTGTAGCAGGTCTAGACGGGGCGAGCTCGGTCTAGACCAGACCCACGCTCGCGCGCCAGTACGCCATGCTCCGGCTCCGCGCTCACAGACCACATCATCGCTAAGTGGCTGCTAATGATTAGTGCCGCTATCAGACGGAGCTTCCTCTGACATCCTTTAGAAGGGTACGGACCCCAATGTGGTTAGGTTCTAGTGACAAGTAGATACAGAAACATTCATTTAAGTAAGTACCTCTGTACAAGTTTTTTTTTTATTTTATACATTATAAAGATTAAGTCAGCTTTACATCCACTGAAAATGTACAAGTTTAACGTGTTAGAATATTGAATGTTCTACTCAGCTGAGGGCAAAAAAAAAGAAAATGTGATTAGACGAGCAGGCGGCCGTTTGCGACTTTCGACTGCATGCGACAGCTTGCGAACGACTGCGAACGACTGCGACCGCATGCGACCCTTTGCTACCCCTTACGACCTCTTGCGACCGCTTGCGACAGACTGCGAGCGCAGGCGACAGCTTGCGGCCATTCGCGATCGTCCACTGTTGCCGTAACGTCTAAATGATTCGTATCTATGCATCTTGCTTCTTGGTTTTGTACGGTATCTCTACAGAGATACCGTACAAAACCAAAGAGCCTATACAATACTCGATTCCGATTTCGAATATATAAAGATTTTATCTACTTCTCCTTTGATTCTTACCATACGTATAAGGTATTCTAGACCGGGCGGCTGCTAGTCGCCCGGGGACATTGACCTTTGACCGCACGATTTCCATCGAAATCACATTTCACAAATCTAGCGATTTTCTGAAAACAGAGTAACTAAATTCGGTGTAGTTTATTTTGTACATACGCTAAACAATATTTCGTGTTGCTGTAGTTTTATTGGTTACACAGGACCCAATGGTCTCTTCGTATCCTAAAGATGTCAACATCACAACAATTCATCGGTTAGGTGATACGTTGCATATTATGGGAAAATCAAAAAACAGACAAACAGCTAGGAAATGCTCCTTTAAAAATAAAGTCCAGCCAAGACTAATAAATCGCGACTCCTACAATAAACCGTAACACCGACCTCATATTGTCGTGTGGTGGTAAATTGTTGTTACACTTTAATGTTTTAATTACGACGGTGCTGTTGAAATTTCCGCACTATCTTATAATAAAACTTAGGTTTCTAAAAGATTTAGACATACTTTAGTGATGTGGTGACGAAATGTTAAATCTGACACCACTTAGAGACCGAAACCGCTAGTCGCATCACCGAGCTTCCGATCTGGTACTCATGGTGCAGCAGGGCGCGCGCGTGCGTGTAGCTCACGACGATGCACTTTGCGGCGTTAAAGAGCAGCTTGCTGGCCTCACCCCACTCGACCACTCGCTCGATGTCTCTCTGCAACCGCTCGCAATCCAGAATAAACCCACAGGGAGAAACAGTTTGAGGACATTCACGAATAGCAAACACTTGGCTTCCGTAACAACATCCGGGAGGACTCCAGCGGCCCGAGATTGCTTCACTGGATTACTCCCGAATGACGAAAATAGGGTCTCGAGTCGTAACCCGCATATTCAAGAGATCTTCGCTCACTGAGGGAGCTCGCAAACAATTGAGAAAGTGCGGTGCGATCGCTGATAGCTTTGTCAAAAGTATGTCGTTGTCAACTGAGTCAAAAGCTTTTCGAAAATCGAATTAAGCGACATCTACTTGGCCGCCGGAGTCAACGACCGGTGACAGGTGTGTCACGAAGAATAGTCAGATACTCCCCGTACCCCTGCCCAGTAGGTACACGTGCTGCGTTATGCAGGACTGATTCGAAGACCTTTGCAAACACCGATTGCACGGCGATCGGCTGATATCCATCCACCTCGAACCCTGCCTTAGGTACTAGGGTGAAAGATAATTATTATTACCAGGTCATACTGTATGTGTAGTACTGACCTACGTCACTACGTCACAACGTCACTACGACACCATAGTTTTAAACCTCAGACTGTAGAAAATTAAAATGAATATATAGTTAATACTGCAACTCTGTATGTTCAATCTGTGGAGTGTTCGAGCTTGTCTGTGGTGCCTGTTATGAGTTGCTGTTGTTTGGTATGTGTTGAGTGTGTGGCGCATGTGTGGTCAACGGGCTCCGTGTAGTCGACCACCAGACGATCATCGTCCCGGTATAAGTGGCTAACGGGTCCTATGGCGGGGAATAAAATAAATAGAAGTTTCACAATCAGAGCGTGTCATGTGGTGTGTGTAGTGTGGTGTATGATGTGTAGCGTGTGGTTGTGTGGTGTGTGGTTGTGTGGTGTGTGGTGTGTGGTGTGTGGTGTGTGGTGTGTGGTGTGTGGTGTGTGGTTGTGTGGTGTGTG